>JAAAKG020159965.1:0-29498 GCA_010014905.2 Druon quercuslanigerum | reverse complement strand
ATTGCTTACAAAACTGGTTTTTTTAAATCAACAAATTGTTAATAAACAAACAAAGAAAACAAAAGTTCAGAGCGTCAAGCTCTTCAGGACCTAATGAACTTTATTTAAAAAAAATTAATGTTATACTTTGCGGCTGGATAATTTATTTTGACTACTTGACAAGCGAGGAAATGTATTTTCTTCTTTAAAAAAAGTGTAGAGCGTTTATTCAAATCTTGAGACAATATAGTAATCCAAGAGAGCAATGTAATTTTTTAAAATTTAAATAATCTTGTAACAAAATATTTGAATTTACAACAATAAAAAAGAGAAAAAAAATTTACAATCCAAAAATATAAATTTTTAACAAATTAGTTAAATTTTCGAACAAAAATGAAATTTTGAAAAAATAGCTAAATTTTCAAAAAATAAACTTCATTTGTAAAAAAAACAGTTAAATTTTGAATCAAATAATTGAATTTTTAGTGTCCAAAATTTTTTTCAATCCAGTAGTTGCGTTTTTATACAAAAAATTTTAAAACGTAATAAAACATTCCAATATTCAAGATAAAAAGATAAATTTTTTAAAAACCAGTTAAATTTTCAACAAAAGATTTTTAAAAATGGACGAAAAAGTTTAATTCACACAAAGTTTGATCATAGAAAAAACAGAAGTGAATTTTTGCTGCCGGTGATTTTCAAGTATATATTTGGTTTTAACCAAACATGAAATAATTAAAATTTCAGAAAAAAAAATTAACGGAAAAATAAATGAGCCTTTCTAAATAAAAAATCAATTTTCAACCATGAACATCAGCGTTTTATTAGAAGACAATTATTGAGCAAATTAAACGAAACGTAAAAAAAATCTTGAATGATAAATCCAAAAAAAACCAAACTTTGTAATATAAAAGCTAATTTCAAGGAAATACTTGAATATTAAACGTTAATTATAAACCCTTAATTAACCAAATTAATTTTTTTACAAATTATTACAACTTTTAATCAAATAATCTACTTAAAAAAATTAATTCTCAACAAACAATATAACAGTAGACATTCCAAGCAAACATTTCCACCAAGAAAGACGAATTTCTAATAAAATACGAGAACTTTTAACAGAAATATTAAAATTTCATCTTAAAAAGTTAAATATTTAAACAAATAGTAAAACTTTCAACTAAAAAATATTAACTTTTCACCAAAAATGAAATAGTTTGTCAGTTTAGGCAGTTTATTTTCTACCAAACAAGAAACAAATTTTCGTAAAAATAATTAGAGTTTTAACTAAAATAATGAAAAAAATTAGCAGCTGATTTTTTTTTTATAAAATTCAACCTTTGAATAACATAGCTGCACTTAAAATTTTTAGCCCCAAAATATAATTGTAGCATTTTCAATATAAAAAATTAACTTTTATTTTATTTTTATAAATTGAAAAGTGCATTTTTGTGAACGGCAGCGTACTAAATTGTTTTTTTTACAGAAGCAAAACCGAGCGATGTTCAGCCAACTGAAGAAAAAAAAAAAAAAAGTCGAAGCTCAAGTACTGCGCAAAGTACCTCACGCCTAAGTAATGCGAAAAGTCGTGCACGCTTAAGTAATGCGCATGGTAGCGCACGCTTAAGTAATGCGCATGGTAGCGCACGCTTAAGTAATGCGGAAGGTAGCGCACGCTTAAGTAATGCGCAAGGTAGCGCACGCCCAAGTAATGCACATAGTAGCGCACGTCCAAGTAATGCGTACGAACTTTTAGCAAATGAGGGTAAGTTAATTTAAAATTTCATAAAAATTTAAAAAATTATAATAATTTTAAACATTTTGAATGTTTCATATAATTTATAAATATTAGAAATTTTGCCAAGTTTAACAATTTGTTGAATATTTTAAAAATTCTAGAAAATTGTAGAACTTTTAGATAGTTTTGAAAATTTTTGTAATTTTAGAAATTTTAAACATTTTGAAAATTTTAGTTTTAAACATCTTAGAAACTTTGGAACTTTTGAATGCATACGAAAATTTAGATATTGCACAAAATTCAAACATTTTTGTAAATGTCGTTTATAAATTTGATGTTTTTTGAAAATTTCCTTGTCAGGATGTCTGACTAATTATCCTTAAGGACACGGCTGATCAATTACGGTTACTACCACTTGAAAATGTGTCGTAACAGAGTGGATAAAAAATGACTTTTCTGGTTCAAAATAACGTACAACCCAAAAATACTGACCGATTTGGACAGAAAAAAATCACAAGAATAGCTAATAAGATTTCTAAGAGTTATACATCCTGATTCTTAAACTAAGATTTCAACTTTTTTATAAATAAAAAAGTATGACAGAGAAAATCCCCCTTTTTCTATCTGACGTTCCCGGTGCTGGTTAATAATATGAAAATTTTTTAAATGGCCAAATTTTCATAGAATAACATCAGGTAAAGATATTTCAACATTATAAAATAAAAAAATTGATTATAAACAAATAATTTGTTTAAATAATGTTTCTTATGATTTTCAATCATTTTACGTTGTTTTAAATTATATTGCAATAAATTTCGATAACAACAATATAACAATAAAGAAGGTTTTTCTTGAAAAAATTATTTTTAATATTGTAAACAAATTTATTAAACAAAGGCATAAATTAGCGATTGTTAAAAGAAAATTGCTTTTTTCGATGTAATTTTTTCAATTAGGAACTTTATGCTAATTTTAGAAAACTTCATAATTTTTTTATTAAGATTAAGATTTTTTAAAACAAATTCGGGCATATGTTGGTAACACAATAATTTTTTTGCAATGCAAGTCCTTTCATTTCGAAACTTCATGACAATTTTAACAACATTCATAAATAGCTGATAATGTTTTTTCAAAACTAATTTAAGAAACCAATGCAACGATAATGCATTTTTAGAAAGAAAAATTCGTTCGTTTCTATTTATTTATTAAAGTTTCTTTTTATTTATTCTTTACTATTTTTAAATCTTTATTTATCCGGGCATCTGTAAAGAAAAGAATTATTTTTTTCATCAAATCCCCATGATTTGAGACCTCCTGTGCCAGAAAAAATTATTTTTACGATAGTGTCTGTAGCCTGTAGTCTGTAGTCTGTAATGGAGATAACTTTTGAAAGATTGGTCAGATTAAACTCTTCTTAAGAAAACTGATCAGGGGCTTAAAAAGAAAAAAATTATTCGTAAACCAGCTATTTTGGAAGAAAATTCAAAAAGGGAGCACATTTTTCAAATATTTAGTACAATTTTTTTCAAGATTTAAAAATTCTATGTAGGGCTGTTAATAGTACTCGGAAATTCAAATAATTTATCCTTATGACTTTTTTTCAATAAAATTAAAATTATTAGAGTTATAGCATTTTCAAAATCCAAAAAAATAAACCAAAATGAAGATTTTATGCAAGATACGAAAAAAATAAAGTAACGAAAATTGCGCCCCCTGAAAAGATCTTCAAATTTGTCAAGAATCAATTTTCGATAAAATGCATAGTTTTTGTTTTTAGATTAAAGAAAACATTAAAATTTTGGACAAACGGCACAAGCTATAAAAAATAAATAGACAAACGTTGCTCTTGCAAAAAATAGCAAAAACTTATTCAGATTTGTCATAAATAATTTTTGATAGGATACGCAGTTTTTGTTCTAATCGTAAAAAATAAGATTCCAAATTAAAAAATTAACTTTTTCGAAAAACGACATAAGGTACTAACTAAAATTAACAGACTAAAGTTTTTCACCCCAAAAAGATCTATGAATTTTTTATTTATCATTTTTAGATAGGATGATTAGATTTTCTTTTAATCGTAAAAAATAAGAATAAATATAAAAAAATTGTGAAAAAACCACACAAGAAACGAACAAAATTAAAACTCAAAAGTTGTTTAACAAAAAAATATCTAAAGTTTGACGAAAATAATTCTGTACAAAAAAAATGATTTTTAAGAAAATAGTTAAATTCTAAAGTCCGCATTTTCGACGAAATTGAGTGCGGAACACGAGATACGTAATGAGAATGTTTTCGTTAAAGCCAAAGGAGGATTAACTAAAGAGAATTCACAATCACTCAATGACAGTTGTCAATGCTTGAACCTTTCATTTTAAAAGGCTTGCGCACAAATGTGGGATAGATATACAAATATAGTATCGAGCGCGCAGCGCTAGAACCAAGAGTCGCGCGCCCTAGGCGCGCTATGAGTATGGACCCGCGCAGTGAGCAGATTTTTTTGATTTTTGGGCATTTTTCGACGAAATTTTTTTTTTCAATCTCAGTCCTCTTAGCTGTTTCTAATTACTTTCATTCTTTTTATTAGGCTGCAGGTCCACGGTCATACATTTCTTTATTAAATTTGTTTAAAAAAAAATAACTTATCAGAAAAATATGAATTTTTCTGAAATTATCATAAAGTTTTAATTAAAAAGAATGACATAAGAAGAAATTTTTTTTTTTTTGAGAGATGCCTCAATAATCCATTTGTGTATTAAAATTCTTTTAGAAATTCATTACATTCATCAATAAATTATAAATTTTTCGTAAAGTATCATAAAGTACCTGATTAACAGAGTTATCATTGAAAGAAAAACTAATTTTTTGTCGACAAATACCCTATCGATGCCTTTTTTTATTTAATATGTT
Source organism: Druon quercuslanigerum (assembly GCA_010014905.2). NCBI lineage: Eukaryota > Metazoa > Arthropoda > Insecta > Hymenoptera > Cynipidae > Druon > Druon quercuslanigerum. Next base: position 24,874 of record JAAAKG020159965.1, on the reverse strand, counting down.
TTAAAAAATCATAAAGTTTGTCAAATAGTTATAAATGTTGCTAAAATTGTCATAAAATTCCCAGGTGAAAGGACTGATATTGAAAAAAATGAATTTTTTTGCTGAAAAAAATGAATTTTTTTGCTGAAAAATTTTCGAATATTGCATTTTTTTAATTAATTTGTTTCAAAAAATATTAAGATGTTTAAAATATTATTAGATTTCTTAAAATTAGCATAAAGTTTCTAATTTTAAAAAATTCCATAAATAAAACGAAACTTTCTATTGAAAAATGCCTGATTAATGCGTTTGTTTATTAAGGTTGTGTGTAATATTAACAATAATAATCTCAAGAAGAAAGTTTTTTATAAATATATTGTTTTTATCAAATTTTTTGACAATATAACTTTAAAAACATAAAACTATGGAAAATCGTGAAAAAACATTCTTTTAACAAATAATTTGTTTATAAAGATGTTTTTGTTTAATATACTTATTTATTTATTAAAAAAGTTGAAAGCCTACTTAAAAAATGAGATTTAACATTTTTCTTAGAACTCTTAAATAGTTTTTTTTTCAAATTTTTATTTTTCAAATCGATCAATATTTTTGGGCTGTGCGTTATTTTGAACACAAAAGTCATTTTTTTTACTGTGCGCACGGCAGAGCAAAATGCATTTTTGCGTTTAAAAAAGTCTTTGTTTATTTATTAGATAAGTCAAGACAAGGGTATTGTGTGCTTCAATTATTATAAACAAAATAACTGATCAAATAGCCAAATAATTTTATTTTTGGTTGATAAAAATTTTTGTAGCTGAAAAGGTTTGGAATTATTGCGAGAGTAAAAATTAGTGACAATTTTTATAAAAAATTAACAATAATAGTTGTTGTAAACAATTTTTGGTAGGTATTTGCAAACTGTGGTTTTTTCCATTTCGGATTTCCCTTTATAATTTGAAGTGATGCAAATATTCTTAGAATAATAAATATTTAATTATATTTTTAAAAATAAAAGGGTTTTTAATTTTTGAAACAAACTAAAAATACAAATATAAAACTTTGACACTTTGGCCTAGAAATTTCTTTTTTGCATTAAAAATGCATTACTACGTTACAAATTTTGGTCTCTTTTCAACGAAAAAAGATGAATTAAGAAAATTAACCAACCTGTTAATTTGAAAATCAAATAAATAAGCCTTATAATACAGAAAATAATTTTTCCAGAAAATATTTAAAGATTTAACCAAATAGTAACATTTTCTAGGCAAAAACACGAAGTTTTTAAAGACAACACTCAACGAAGAAGGATGAATTTTCTATCAAAAAAGATGAATTTACAATCAAAGTCACAAGATTTATTTTATGCCCAAAAAGGTCACTATTTAAAAAAGTACATGCATTATCACCAAATAGTTTAATTTTTAACATATAACATATACGGTTTAAATTTTTAATCAAGAATGGAACAGTAAAATTTTCAGATGAAGACTTTGATATTAAGAAACTTGAAAAAAAAAACTTTCATTCAAAAATATGATTTTTCTATCAAGAAGATTAACGTTCTTCAAAATAAAAAAAGATACTTGGGTTGTCGAGAAAATGAAAAGACGAATGATATACAAGCAAGTTACATCCTCAACCCAAAAATATTATTTTGCAACCAAAAAGTTTCATAAAGTTTGTATACACAATCACATGATATTCGTGTACGAGAAATTATTTTTTTAATAAACTGAGTTATAAGTTTAGAATAAACAATTTCGGGACCTAAAAAACCTAAAAACATATAATTCTTCTTTATTTTTTTAAAATCTATAAAAACCTGGAATTCTCCTTGAATTTGTTACGAGAAACTAATTTTTTTTTTACAGAAGCAAGATTGAGTTCTGCGTCATTGAGCCCTTTGCTGCAGAAACGTCATTCAAGTTATTTGAATAACGGTAAGAAAATGCAGAATATTTTAAAAATTCTAGGAAATTTTGATAGGTTTAGAACATTTAAACATTTGATAATATTTAGAAATATTAGAAACGTTGATAAGTTTAAAAATTTACCACATTTTAGAAATATTGGATCATTCATTTTGTATTTTAAAATATCAGGTGGTTAACAAAACAAATTTTTAACACCTAAAAACACACGTGAGCTTTTTTGGTACCGCTATAGTGACAAGAGATTTTTTATGGCTAAAGCTGAAAATAGAATATAGGATTCAGATTAAAAAATAGAACTGAAAAAAAATCATTTTTTCTTACTTACTTCACTTATTTCAATAATAAGTAGCAAGCAAATAAGAGGCTGGGATACATAATTATTTTCCTCAAAAATACATTTTTTAACACATTTTAAAAATTAAAACAACAATTAACCTGATGAATCCAATAATAATTTTGTTTAAATAATAAATGTTGTCTCAAATTATCTAAAAAATTTACTCAGGTTGAATAATATTATTGGCACAAGAAAAGTTCCATAGTTGCATTTTCAAGAAAAAAGGTGAATTTAACAAAATAATTGAATTTTTAACAAAAAAATTCAACTTCTAAAGAAATCGTTGTATTATTTACTAAGTATCTAAATTTTTTACAAAAGAATTCGTTTGTAACCAAAACAGACGAATTTTCCACAAAAATGAAACCTTAAAAGAAGTCTCATTTTTAAAGAAGGAGATCAATATTCTACTAAAAAGATGAATCCTTAACAAAAGTTATGAATTTTTTAACAGAAAAGAACAGTTTTTAAGCGAAAATAAAATATTTACTTTTTCAGCGAAGAAAATAATTCTGTACAAAAAAAACGATTTTTCAGAAAATAGTTAAATTTCCTAAAAAAAATTGATGAAATTTCAATAAACAAGATTAATTTTCCAGCCAAACAAAGAAATTTTTAACAAATACATAAATTTAGTAACGATTCATTGAATCATCAACTTAGAAAGAAAAAAACATTTGACCAAAAACAAAATACGACCTTTTAATACAAAAAATTTAATTTTCGGATAAAGAAGATGAATAGTAACATTTTTACCAACCTAGTTATCTTTTAACCAAAAATATGAATTTTGAAGATTTTTTATTTTTAATAAAAATATTTTAAGTTAACCAGTAAGGAGGCTTTCTCAAAAAAGTTCGATTTTAAAGCAAAAATTAAATGGTTACATTATTAATGAAAAGAAGTCAATTATCGAACAAAGAAAAAAAGTTGAATTTTAACCAAAAATTAAGATTTGGAAAATTTAGTTAAATTTTCCATCATTATCTCGAGTTAAAAAAAAAAGATGAATGTCTAAATTATGTATTATTGATCAGATGGACAAATTTTTATACAAAAAAATTAAAATCATATCAAATATTTGAATGCTCAAACTCAGAAGACAAATTTTCATAAGACAGTTGAATTTCCTTAAAAGAAGTTAATTTTCAATAAAAAAGATTACTTTTCGAATCAAGAAATATGAATATTTAACAAAATAGTTGAAGAAAAGGTTGAAAATTTCCAAAAACCCGAAATATATAGTATTGTTCAAAGATAATATTAGAAAAATTTATAATAAATTGTTTAAGCAATTATATTATTCAACAAGAATGAACTATTAGCTAGCTTGAATTGATAATTAGCTAAAAAATAGAAAAATTTTGAAAAAAACCGCGGCTTTCTAACTGTATTTTAAGAGAACTTTTATAAAAACAATAATAAATTGTTTATAGAATTTATTTTGACATTGAATTAACATAGAAAAATATTATTTTTGGTATTGAGAACAATCTGCATTTTAAAACAGTAAGAGAATCATAATTAGCGCCAAAAACTCACAAAAACAATTTTTCACTTATGGGGTTCTTTTAGGAACCTATAAGACATATAAAACATAAAAAATCTTTGAAAATTTATACTTTATTCGCAATTTCCAGCCAAAATTTATGAAAATTTGAAGAAAAAAATTAGTCCCTTCTCATGTTTCACTCGTCATATTATATTTAAGGACAAGGCTGACAAAAAAAGGTCACTACCACTAGAGAAGTCGTCGCTCGCTAGATGGTGTTAATGACTTTTTTTATTGGATAATTCATATCATTTTGAGGTTTAAATGCCCTAAGTCAATTTCCAAACGACGTGCAAAGGACTATTCAACAATTTTTTAAACAAAAAATAAAAATTTTTAAACAGATTTTACGTTTATAAATTCTTTTAATTTAAAATAAATTTAAATTCAAGACAAGATTCATTTTCTACCCAAAAAGCTTACTAGTTAAAAAAGTGCATTTATTTTTACCAAACATTTAATTTTTAATACATAAAATATACGGGATAAAGTTTTAAGTTACATCTTTAACCCAAAAATATTATTCTGCAACCAAAAAGTTTTATAAAGTTTGTATACACAATCGCGTGTTATTCGTGTACAAGAAAAAAAATTTTTCTAAATAAACTTGCTGAGACTGGCTTTTTGCCGAAAATTGTTTCAATAATTCTAATTTTAATCAATTAATTAAACACATAGACAGTTTCTTACAAAAGTTGTTAATAACAATTGAAATTATAAGTTTAGAATAAATCATTTCCAGGGACCTAGAAAACCTCAAAAGCATAGAATTCGCCTTGATTTTTTAAAAACTTTAAAAACCTGGAATTCTCCTTGCAGTTTTTTACAAAAAACTAATTTTTTTTACAGAAGGAAGATTCAGTACTTCATCAAAGAGCCCTTTGCTGGAAGGACATCATTCAAGTAATTTGAACAGCGGTAAGAAAATGTAGAATTTTTTAAAAATTCTAGGAAATTTTGATATTTTTAGAAATGTTGATCATTTGATGAGATTTAGAAATATTAGAAATGTTGATAAGTTAAAAAATTTTAACATTATTGGATCATCCATTTTGTATTTTAAAATATTGACAAAAGCTTCGTATTCTGCCGCTCAGGTATTTAAATTTTTTTTTAACATCTGAATAAATATATGAGTTTTCCTTGTACTGAAAATAGAGTATAGGATTAAGAATGAAAAATATAATTTAAAAAAATTATTTTTTCTTACTTCCTTTACTCATTTTTACAATAAGTAGTAAGCAAATGAAAGGGTGGGATATACAGTTATTTTCCTAAAAAATAAGAAAATTTTAGAAAGTTAATTATGTGTAATGATGGTAGTTTGGCGAAAAATATTATTAACTCCTTAGAAATAAATTCTTTATCTAACAATTTAATACATACATTTTTAACACATTTTGAAATTAAAAACAACAAAGAACCTGATAAAACCAATTATAATTTTTTTTAAACAATGTAGGTGCATTTTCATGGAAAAAAATGAATTTTACAAAACAATTGAATTTTCATTAAAGAATTTAACTTCTAAAGAAATCGTTTTATTTTTTACTAAACAGCTGAATTTTTAACAAAATAATTGTTTTTTATCCAAAATAAACGAATTTTTTTAAAAAATGTAACATTAAAAAAGTCCATTTTTAACAAAGTAGCCGAATTTTTAACTAAAAACAAAAAAATTTGTTACAAAGAGGATCAGTTTGATACCCAGTAGTTTATTGAAAAAGATGAATACTCAAAGGACCAGAAAATAACTAATTTTTTTTAACAAAAATATTATTTCACCAAAAAAATAAATTCTTATCAAAAGTTATTATTTTTTAACAGAAAAGAACAGTTCTTAAGCAAAAAAAAAATATTTACATTTTCAGCGAAGAAAATGATTCTGTACCAAAAAAAAAAAAGGTTTTTAAGAAAATAGTTAAATTCTCAACCAAAATGTTTAATTTTCAATAAGCAAGATTAATTTTCCACTCAAATAGAGGAATTTTTTTTAAAAAGACATAAATTTAGTAACGAATCGTTAAATCATTACCTTAGAAAGAAAAAACATTTGACTAAAAACGAAACAAGGACCTTTTAATATTAAAAATTAAATTTTAAGATGAAAAATATAGATTTTAGAGCAAGCAATTAAAAAAGAATTTCAACACAAAAGTTATATTTTCAATAAATAGTTTAATTTTCGGCTAAATAGTGACATTTTTCCCAGCGTAGTTATCTTTCAAGAAAGGAGGCATTTTCGAAAAAGGACATTTTTGAATCAAAAATGAAATGGTTACTTTATTAGTAAAAAAAGTTAATTATTCACCAAAGAAAAAAAAAAGTTGAATTTTCGACCAAAAATTAAGTTAAATTTTCCATCATTAGCTCGAGTTTTTTTTTAATTGAATTTTGAGTCAAATAATTGAATTTCCAGCATAAAATTTTTAGAAGACAGTTGAATTTCCTTTAAAAAAGTTAATTTTCAATAAAAATGATTACTTTCCAAATCGAAAAAAATATAAAGTATTGTATTTAATTGTTTCAGCAAATATCTTTTTTAATAATAATGAACATCGCTGAAATGAACAATTTGCTAAAAATTAGAACATTTTTGAAAAAACCGCGACTTTCTAACTCTATTTTAAGATAACTTTTATGAAATCAATTAAAAATAGTTTATATAATTCATTTTTAAATTTAATTAATAGATTAAAATATTATTTTAGATCTTAAATACAATCTGCATTTTCAAAACCGTATGAAAATCATAAATAGCGCCAAAAACTCGCAAAACCAATTTTTCACTTATGGTGTTTTTTTGGAACCTATAAAATGTATAAAACATAAGAAATGTTCGAAAAGTTATATTTTATTCGTAATTTCCAGGCAAAATTCATGAAAATTTGAAGAAAAAAATTAGTCCCTTCTCATGTTTCACTTGTCGTATTATATTTAAGGACAAGGCTGACCAAAAAAGGTCACTACCACTAGAGAAGTCGTCGCCCGCTAGATGGTGTTAATGACTTTTTTTATTCGATAATTTAAATAATTTTGACGTTAAAATGCCCAAAGTGAATTTTTAAACGACCTGCAAAGGACTGGTTAATAATTTTTTAAACAAAAAATAAAAATTTGTTATACAGATTTTACATTTATGAATTATTTTAATTAAAAATAAACTTAAATTTAAGAAAAGATGAATTTTCTACCCAAAAAGGTTACTATTTAAAAAAGTACATTCATTTCTACTAAACATTTAATTTTTAACATATAACATATACATATAAAAATACTTTTCTGTAACCAAAAAGTTTTATAAAGTTTGTATACACAATCGCGAGATATTCGTATACAAGAAATTATTTTTTAAATAAACTTGCTGAGACTGGCTTTTTGACGAAAATTTGTCAATAATTCTAATTTTAATCAATAAATAAAACACGAAGACAGTTGCTTATAAAAGTTGTTGAGAACAATTGATATTATAAGTTTAGAATAAATCATTTCCAGGGACCTAGAAAATCTTAAAATCATTGAGTTCTCCTTGATTTTTCAAAAACTTTAAAAACATGGAATTCTCCTTGAATTTTTTACAGAAGCAAGATTGAGTACTGCGTCAATGAGCCCTTTGCTGGAAGGACATCATTCAAGAAATTTGAATGGCGGTAAGAAAATGTGGAATTTTTTAAAAATTCTAGAAAATGTTAGAAATTTTGAACATTTAATGATATTTATAAATATTAGAAATACCGATAAGTTTAAAACTTTTTATCATTATTGGATCATTCATATTTTATTTTAAAATATTGGCAAAAGATTCGTATAGTGACAAGAAATTTTTTTCAGCTAAAAATGAAAATAGAATATAGGATTCAGATTAAAATATAGAATTATAAAATATAATGTTTTCTTATTTTCTCTACTTATTTTTATAATAAGTAGCAAACAAATAAGAGGGTGGGATACACAATTATTTTACTTAAAAATAAGTAAATTTTGGAAAATAAATCATGTGTAATGACGGTAGTTTCACAGGAGATATTATTAACTCCTAAGAATTAAATTCCTTGTATAAAAATTTCATACATCTATTTTTAACACACTTTGAAAATTAAAACAACAAAGAACCTGATAAAAGCGATAATATTTTTGTTTAAACAATAAATTTTGTCTCTAATTATCTAAAATATTCACTTAGGTAGAATAATATTATTGGCTCAAGAAAAGTTGCATTTTCATGGAAAAAAGATAAATATAACAAAACATTTGAATTTTTAACAAAATAATTGATTTTTATTCAAAACAAACGAATTTCTCTCAAAAATGTAAAATTAAAAAAGTCCATTTTCAACAAAGTAGCCACATTTTTATCTAAACACGACAAAATTAGTTACAAAGAGGATCATTATTAAGCCAAGTAGTTCATTGAAAAAGATGAATACTCAAAAGACCAGATAATAACTAATTTTTTTAACAAAAAAAAAATTTTCACTTTAAATCAAAAAAAGTTTCATTCAACAAAATGAATAAATTTTTAGAAAAGAAGTTTAAAATTCGACCAAAAAAAGATAAATCCTTAACAAAAGTTTTAAATTTTTTAACAGCAAAAAACAGTTTTCAAGAAAAAAAAAACAAGATTAATTTTCTACCCAAATGGAGGAATTTTTAAGAAAGACATAAATTTAGTAAAGATTCGGTGAATCATCAACTAAGAAAGGAAAGAAATTTGAACAAAAACGAAATTACTACCTTCTTCTATAAAAAATTAAATAATTAAATAACAAAAAAGACGAATTTTAGAGCAAGCATTAAAAAAAAATTTCAACACAATATTTAATTTTTAATAAATAGTTTATAGCGAAATAGTTACATTTTTACCAACGTAGTTATGTTTCATACCAAAAATATGAATTTTTCAGAAAAAAGTTGATTTTTACTAAAAAAAAAAATTTGCAAATAAAATTAGAAACCTTTGACAAAAAATAAGTTTTTGATATAGCAGTTTCAAAAAAGGTCAATTTTAAATGAAAAATGAAATGGTTACGTTATTAGTGAATTTTCGGCCAATAATTAAGACTTGGAAAATTTAGTTAAATTTTACATTATTAACTCTATTTTTTTTAAAAAAGGTTAAATTTTTAATCAAATTATTGCATTTTAAGCATAAAATTATGCCTTATTAATCAGATGGACAAATTTTTATGTAAAAAATTAAAATTACATAAAATATTTGAATGCTCAAGTGCAGAAGACAAATTTTTCAGAAGACGGTTGAATTTTCTTGAAAGAACTTAATTTTCAATAAAAAAGATTACCTTTTAAATAAAAAAAGATGCATTTATAACGAAATAGTTGATCTCTTAACCAAAAAGTTAAACTTTCATGAAGAATAACTTTTCTACCCAAATACGACTTTTTAACAAAATGTATAAATTTTCTACAAATTGTTGCATTCTCAACCAAAAAGATTAGTTTTTAACAAAAAAGATTTAATTTATACTCAAAAGGATGACTATTCAACAAAAAACTTGCATTTTTTACCAAACAGTTTAATTTTTAATATGTAAAATATACAGGACAAAGATTCAATCAAGAATGAATTAGTTAAAGTTTCCAGTAAGAACTTTATTAAGAAAAGCTTGAAATTAAAAAAAAACGAATTTTTATTTAGAAAGTTTATTTTTACACCAAGAAGATTAATGTTCTAATGAAAAAAAAACGAAGTTTGAACAAAATACATGGATTTTCAACAAAAACCTTAAACCTGAAAAACCTGGAATTTTCCTTGAATTTTTTACGCGAGCCTAATTTTTTTTTACAGAAGCAAGGTAACAAAATTCAGAACTTTTAAAAATATTCAAAATTTTGATAAGTTAAAAAATTTTGAACATTCTAGAAATTTTATAAAATCTGAAATCTATTGAACATTTTAGAAATTCAGAAAATTTTAGAAATGTTGAACATCTTAGAAGTTTTAGAAATTTTGAAAATATACAAAAATTTGGATATTTCAAAAACGTTTTAAATTTTAGTAAATTCTTTGAACACAGGAGTACAATAATTAAAAAGCGCAGAAATAATGAATCTTTTAAAAATTATTTTTTTTTTTATTTCCTTGTCAAAATATTCGACTCATATCATATTTAAGTAAAAGGCTTACTGATTACTAAATGGCTTACTAATGAAAGGCACAACTACTTGACAAGACATCGAACAGTGCAGTGGGGTGAAATCGGAAAACCAGGTTCATAATGACATATGAAATAAAATTATACATCGATTTTAATTTTTTTAAATCAGGACTACATTTTTTAGAAAATGATGGAAAGAATTTTTTGTTGTTTATTTAATGTTTATTCTAATGCAAACAGCGGAAAAAAGTCGATTGTTTAAATTTTGTTTTTTGTCTTCTGGATAAAATTTTTCTTACACTTCTCATCCCTTGGATTTAATATACAAGAGTATAAGAAAGATAAGAAAAATTGGTAATTAGCATAGGTAATTTTTATAAACAAATTGTATTAACAAATACTCCACATTATAGTTTCTTCGTCTTCAAAGTATATTTCTTCTCTAAAATCGCTTGCTTTTATAGTTAGGATGATACGAGGACATTAGAAATAAATATTAAAAGTTATTTGTTTACTTTATAAACTAATTATATAAATAATTGAACATTTTGGCCGTTTTAGGCGAAAAAGAACCGTGTTTCTTACGACCTTGTTGCAATCATATTAAAAATGACGTTTTCTGAAGAAATTTTTGGCCACTTATCAATATTTATCACACCGAAAACTAGGCAGAAGTATTTTGCGCCTGACTAGCGCCCGACCATGGCCAAAATTGTATAACCGCACCGCTTTTCTTCACGTCCTCCCACGCTCTACATACGAGTGCCTTTGAATCGTCTCGAAACCCAAAAACTAGACAGAACTATTTTGCGCCGGACTGGCGCCCGTTCGCAGCCAAAATTGCTTAATCGTGCGACGCTCTTTTCTCACATCCTTCCACGCACTACGTATGCGAGCATTCGAATCGCTACGAGTTTTTACCAACATTAAAAATATGATATAATCACAATAATAAATTGTTTAAACAATCAATGCTCCTAAATTGTGTTCATTGCAAACTCAATATAATAAAAAAAAATAAAGGACAAAAATTTAACAAATTCAGAAAGAAAACGCAAGTATCTATTATTAATATAGAAGAAAATGGCTACAAACAATAATAATAATAATTTGCTGAAACAGTTTTGCTATAATAAATTAAATATAAACTTACTTTAAGTGGCAGGGAAACAAAATGTTTAACAGGAAATATAACTCAATTTTTAGCATTATTTAAAAATAATATTATAATTAATAAAAATAACTTATTTTAACAATATGATTTTCAAAACTAGTGAACAATTAAAATTGGACAAGAAAAGGAAAATTAAAAAACGTGACTTTCGATCTGCATTCAAAAAGAAAATTACTCAAATTTGTAAATATTGCCTAAACAATTTATTTAAACCTTAAATTATCTGTATAGAATATTTACAAATGTAACAGAATTGTAAGGGCGATGTTTAAAAAGTAATATTTTATTTGTATTCTATGGCTTATTTTAAAGAGATAGTTTAAGGTTCAACTGAATTCAATTTATATTAATTAATCTCAACAAAATTTACAAAAGGGTATTTTTTGTCTTATAAAAAATATTTTTTAAACTTCATGGGGCTTGAGTCACCTCTAAACATAATTTTTTTTGAAACAAAAAAATGGATTCACTTTTGTGTGATCTGAGCACATTTTCTCGTGCTATGCATGAAAATTCGAAGTAAATAATGTCAAAGCATTTATGGACCATCCATTCATTACTGAGATATCTCAAAAGTTCTTTTATTTTATTTTATTTTCTCAATAAAAATTTCTCTTTTGTGGACAATTTGTATTTTTTCTATAGAATCTTGAAATCTTGGGTTAGGCCTTCATGGCATGCTACCTTTCAAATCAATCTATTTTCCTAATATTTCTGCGAGAGCTTCATAAATTTTAATTTTTTTTACAGAAGAAAGTCCGCGACTACTTTCTGCTGACGCACCATTCAGAAAACTTCGAGAACGTTTTCCTGACGACAATCCTATCGTAGTCAGGGAAAAAGATCCGGTAACTGGTCTGGAAAGAATGCACGAATTTCACGAGCTTCCAAACTCAAAAATTCTTCATTTAAATCACGTTTTGCCACCGGTAGAGGATCCTGCTCTTTTCGGAAATTCAAAATACGAACACGGAAGCCTACCAATTTCTCCAATTATCCCAATGCGACGGCACTAGCTAGGTGCTGATTCTCGCCTCATTGAAATCTCGATTCCGTTTTCAAAATCTAATAAATGCCCTTAAGGGTGTTTAATACAGTTGGAAAACGGTATTCCCTTTTTCAGCCGCAATTTTAAATATTTTTGTTCTATTTTTTGTATGAAACATCCTTATATTATTCTATTTAGCTGACCAGAGCCGGTTTTTGGATAAAATGTTTTAACTTTTTAATAAACAAAAGAGGAGAGAACAGTAGAGAAAAATGAAGTGACGCTCAGTGATAGCTGTTTGTGAATTCTCGCAGCACGAGAATAAGTAGAATTAGTTTATTTACATAATTTAAAGTACGTAAAAAAAAGATTAATAATATTAGAAATTTTAAAGCGCACACAAAAATACACAAATAAATAAAGTATAAAATTTTTTGTAAACATTTTGAACTTTGAATTTGTGTAATTTGAGCTTTTCCTTTATCATCTTAAATTATATAATATTCTTTAAACTAATATATCTTTAATTATATTTTTTAAAATACAACAATTGCTTATTTTTTAAACAAATGAAAGATGTAATTATAAAAATTTTGCGCGGAATATAATTTTTTTCCTGTGCAACTGCTTCACATTTTTGTGAATGAGATTAGCTACTCATTACTTCTATGTAAAATAAAAAATAAAAAAATAGGTATTATTTAATTTTAAGTATCACGGAATTTTTATGCACTTGAAAAACCTTCGAATTTTTGTTGAATAAAATTGGTTCTTGCCTGGAAATACTGTAAATTATTGTGAGAGTGAGCGTCAGTGAAAATTTTTACGACACATTTAAAATTATAATTTTTATAAACTATTTTTCCGAAAAAGTCTCTAATATATGTTTTTTTAATTTCGAATTTTGCTTCATCATTTGAATTGATGCAAAAATTCTGGAAAATAACGTAAGTTCAAATATATTTTTTATAATGCAAAATGTGTTAATGTTATAAAGAAATTAAAGAAATTGAAGAAATTGATTCAAAATTTTAGAACTGTTGTCCGGAAAATCATTTTTTTTACTGAAAGTACTTTAAGTTGCTGCAAGAAATATTTGTGATAACTTTTTTTATAAAAAAAACAATAAGCAATTGTTGTAAAAAAAATTGTAACTTAGCAAAATTTTAAAAATTTGGATTCCTTTAAATCATTCAAAATACTTCAAATATTCTATCACAATGGATCAATAATTGGGTTCTTTACCTAAATAAAAATTTCGTGATATTTTAAATTACATAAACAATAACAACTATTAATTGCTAATTCAACGCGGGAATAGCGACTAAAAATCTGTTTTATAAAAATTTAAACTAAAATTTTCCAAAAAAGTTGTTTATAAACATCACAATTGTTTTTTTTATAGAAAATGTTACTGACAATCACTTTTACAATAATGCACAGTATTTCCAGACAAAAACAAATTTTTTTGCACAAAAATTAAAATATTATTTAGATACATGAAAATTTCGTGATACTTGGGAATAAATAATAATAATTGTTTATTTTGTAACTCTACATAGCAAAGTCTATTCAAATTTTGTTCACCAAAATTTAAGGCAGCTTCAGTACAACAGTGCAAATATTGTCAAAAATATATTATTTTAGGAATATCTACATCAGTTCAGATAATAAAGGAAAAATCGAAATAAAAAAAATAAAAAAATTCCAAATTTTTTCTAACAATTTTCTATAATGATTAAAATTATTATAGTTTTATAAAAATTATGAGTATAAATCTTGCTAATTAATAAAATCAATAAATAATTTTATTAAATAAATTAATGATAATAAAAATAATTTATACTTTGTGCGCTGTAAAATTCAGCAGACCTTTATTTAAAAAAATAATAATAATAATTTAAAAATATAATATAATAATATAATAATAATTATATGAATAAAATAATTCTGCTTATTAAAAATTGAATCAACCCATGTTTTCATAATTTAATTTTTTGTGACTGGCCTGTTAATGAGCGTCACTTCAATTTTTCTCGATTGTTTTTATTTTCGACTTTAAAGCAAAATATAATGATATTCAAATGCGCTATGCTATAAACCGGAAATAAATATTTCAAATTGCGGCTGTAAAATGGAATCCCATTTAGCAATATTAATAAATCACCTTAAGCTCGGGTTAGCAAGGTTGATTTGTAAATTTTATTTTGAAGTTCAAAATAATTATTTCTGGTGAAAAGTAAATAATTTTTAAATTAAAAATATCTTGAATTATGTTACTAAAACTTGCTAGATACCAACAATTTTTTTATCCATGCATTTTTTTACAATTATAATAATAAATAATAACATCATTATAAGTTATTGGCAAATTATTTACTTTGTACCCCAACTAATGATGTCGAACTTTAAAAACAAATTTTCTAGTCGCATATACTTTAAAAGTTTTTGAGGTCACTAGAAACGCTGGTTAAGCACTGTCAGGTGCGGACAGCGCTTGGATGGGTGACTTCGTGATTAGCACTTAACCTTGTCCTCATTGATTCTAGATACAGTGGAGTGGGAGGTTTCAAGACGAAGATAAATGTGGGCACTTGATGTAATTAGCTGAACTCCGGAGTTTTGGTTTTCTGCAGTTTTCCACTTCTCTGACCAAAAGTTCAAGCGACTAGGAACGCATCAAATAAAAATCCGGCTGCAGACGGAAGGATATTTTAGGATTGGAATATCAATACAAATAAGAAAAATATATTTAACATTTATGATTAAAAACTGAAATTTATTAGAATTTACTTTTACTTATTATAAATTTAATTCATGTTTGTATATTTTAAATAAAGGAATATCGTGATGTCAGAGAAAAATAGTGTATTCATTTTAATTTAGAATAATGTCTATTGATAAAATCAAGTACAAAAAAAAATTAATTTAGCTATTTGGTTCAACTATATATTTAAAAATTCGTCTCTTCGGTTTTAGAGTTATATTTAAAAATGTTATAAATTTACAGAACATTGATATAATTATTGGTAAGTTACTATAAATTACAGCAAATTTTACCGGAAGTTATTTTGTACTGAGTAGAATTTTCGAACACTGAGAATACTTTTTAAAAAAGTTGACTTTTTAACAAAATCCAAAAAATGTCTACAAAATAGTTTAATTTTTCACCAGGCCGAATTTTCTTAAGAGTTTACAAAATTTTCAGTTCTTTTATAAATTGACGGATATTTCCTCTCACAGTTACAGATTTTTTTAAATTAGATTTTACAATATGAAGATGTTCATTTGACAGAATAGTTAATTAAATGTTATAAAGAATTTTTTCACACTCTTGCAGAAAATTCGGTAATAATTACAGAAAATCTATGATGTCCCTATTTTAACTTAACATCCTGTAATATAAGCAGAATTTTTGTCTGTGTGTGTGTAAATTTTAATTACAAATTATAATAAACTTTTTAGCAAAAACAAGAAATTTTCAATTAAATCTGTGCAAGAATTTTTAAGAAAATAGAAAAATTTTAAATAAGGGAGCGGATTCTCAAATGATATAGTGAATCTATAATCAAACTTTTCAATTTAAAAATTAAAAAGGTAAGCTTTCCACAAAACAGTTGAATTTCCGTCTATCACTATGAATTTTCCACAAAAAAAGTAATTTTATAATAAGTGATTAATTTTTTTAATAAATAGTTTGATTTTCTATTAAGCAGTTAAATTCTCTACGAAAATACTAAAATTTTTAGCTACAAAGGATAAGTTTTAAACTAAAAAATATTTTCAGTTTCAAAATTTAATTTTAAACAAAAAACCGCTTTTTGACGAGGTAAATTGAACCGAAAACTAATTTCCAACAAAATAGGGGAATCCCCAGGCAGAAAAATGGCTTTTCAAAAGAGAATATTAATTCTGTACCCAAAAAGGCGGATTTTTAACAAATTAGAACAATTTTTCACCCAATACTAAGTAAAAATTCTCAACAATAAGGATCTTTTTTTAACAAGCTGATCATTGTTTAAAATTAATAGCCAAAAAACTAAATTTTTTACTGAATAAGTTAACTTTCAAAAAAAAAAATATAGTCTCTTTGAAGATATGATATTCAAAACCAAAAATACTTATTTTCTAAAAAGCGATTGAGTTTTCAATAAAAAAAGTTAATCTGCATTTACATGGTTTAATTTGCTACGAAATTGTTTAATTTTTAAATAGAAAAGACGAATTTTCTTCAAAGAAGTTGAATTTTTAAACCAAAAATATAATCCTTAAGGAAACCAGTAATATTTTTTATTTGAATGAAAAAAATATTTTAAGTTTAAAATAAAAAATTTCGAATAGAAAAAATCAAGTTAAGTATCAATTTTTAACATAAAATGGAATTGCTATATTTTTAAACAAAAAATACAAATTTTCAACAAAATAGTCTAATTTTGAATCAAATTGATCATTTTCAAAGAAGACGATGAATTTTTCATTGAGAAGATTAAATTTATGCGAAGAAAAACTCGATTTTCCAAAATAATGCATGAATTTTTAATGCAAAAAGATATATTTTCTACCTGAAATGTAATATTTAAATTTTCAGTTTAAAAAGCGAAGTTTTAAGAAAAAAAACGAAATACTAGCTGTTTAATTTTAAAAAAAAGAATTTTTAACAAAATAGTTAAGTCCACTAAACAATAAGATGAATTTTCAACAACAAAAAAAGGTTAATTTTCTACCCAAAAATGCAACTTCAACAAAATTTATGAATTTTTCACCAAACAATTGCATTTTTACCCGACAGTATCAATTTTCAACAAAAAAGTTAATTTTCAACCAAAATAGAATTATTTTCAAATTAAAAATATATTTTTAATAAAAAAAAAAGAAAAATTTATATTATCAGTGCAGGGAAACGAATTTTCAAAAACAGAATTTTTTTTTATATAGTCCCTTTTACTGGGAAGCTCATCTATTAAGTTTTCAAAGCAACGGGCTGTTTAAAAAAATATTATTCATTTATTTATATTATAAAAAATATATATTTTGACTTGAAATCTTAGGAATTTATAGTGTTTCGTATTGAATTAAATATGTTATCATTATTAATTGAATTTATAAGAAATTATAAATGTGAAATCTGTGCAACAAATTTTTATTTTTTGTTTAAAAAATTATCAACAACTCCTTTGCACGTCGTTTGGAAATTCACTTTGGGCATTAAAAAGTCGAAATAGTGTGAATTATCGAATAAGAAATGTCATTAACACCATCTATCGAGCGACGACTTCTCTAGTGGTACTGACCTTTTTTGGTCAGCCTTGTCCTTAAATATAATGTGACGAGTAAAACATGGGAGCGTTCCAATTTTTTTCTTCAAATTTTTAAGAATTTTACCCGAAAACTACGAATAAAATATAATTTTTCGAACATTTTTTATGTTTTATATGTTTTATAGGTTCCTAAAAAAACCCCATAAGTGAAAAATTGGTTTTGCGAGTTTTTGGCGCTAATTATGATTTTCGAACGGTTTTTAAAATACAGATTGTTTTCAATATTAAAGATAATATTTTTATATGTTAATTAAATGTCAAAATTAATGCTATTAACAATTTATTATTGTTTTCATAAAAGTTTTTTTAAAATAGAGCTAGATTGTCACGGTTTTTTCAAAAATGTTCTATTTTTTGGAAAATTCTCAATTTCAGCGAGGTAGTTCTTATTAAAAAATATAATTGCTTGAACAATTTATTATTATTTTTTATAATATTATCTTTGAATAATACTAGAAATTGTGGGTTTTTCGAAAATCTTCAACATTTTGGTCATTTTTAACTTGGAGCGAATTAATAATTTATTCAAGTTAACAAAAATAATTGTTTTGTGAAATTCCTAAAAATAAAACCAAAAATCCAACGACTTAATTTGTACAATCAGAATAAAATTCTCCTATTAAAATTTTAAAAGCGCTAAAACTTTTCTTAAAAAAAAAGAAATATTCTTTTTTTTTTGACAAAAATAAAAAAGAGAAAAGATAAAAAAAGTAATTATCTATTAATTTTAAGACTGATTTTAGATGAAATTTTTGAATTTTTATGCATTACAATTTATTATTATTGCTTACTAAGATTCTCTTTTCTTAATGAAAAAAAGTTTCGTTTCATCTGAAATTTTTTAATATTTATGTATTTTTCACTGGATGTGTCTTATTAATTAGTGAAATTAAGCGAAAATAATTGTTTAAAATAATCTTTCTCGTTAATAACTATCTTTTAAGATAGTTGCTGGTTTTTATAAAAAATTAAAATTTTCTATGCTCTCTTCACTTAGTGAGGTAACAATTAAGACAAGTTAACAAAAACAATTGTTTAAACAATTTATTATCGTTGATGACTTTCTTTTCTCTCATAATTGCTATAAAGTTGCGGGTGTTCTGAATCCACGCCTGATTATTCCTTTTTTTAGTTTTTTCTTTCTCGTGTGATCACTTTTTTTATTTAAATTACTTTTTTTAAGTAAGAAAAGAGAAAAAAGGAATTCGTTCAAAAAATTAAATATAATTTTAAAATGATTCTTGTTCAATTTCGCTTTTTATTTTTTGTTATAACTAAAAAGTAAAAGAAAAACTAATAAAGCTAATTATACAATTTAAAAAATACTGAAACTCTCTAGAATTGTTAAAAAAGAAGAAAGTTATGAACAATTGTGATTTTTGAAATAATTATTTTGGCTAAACTAAATAAATTATTAGCTAACACTAAGTGATAAGTAAACAAATAGTTTTAAATTCAGGAAAAACTGCAAATTTATAGCACTATTCAAATGGAATATTTATAAGAATAATAATAAATAATTTAACTTGTTTGTTTTTTAACTTTTATTAATTATTTTACTTACTTTATGTGAAAATTGTTTAAAATAATTTTTTTTTGAAAAAACTTCAATATTCTAGTATTATACTAAAAGAATGTTATTCACAACAATAATAAATTGTTTAAACAATTTAGTTAAACTTCTAATCATCAGTAATAAGCAGTACTTTATTTATGAAATTTAGAATTTTAAAAAGAACAATAATTCTAATTAAGGCCGAAAACTCGAAAAGCCTATTTTTTCACTTATGGGGATTTTTTCGGACTCTCTAAAACTGACTTTAGGGTGCTATATTCAAAAAGAAATTTTTTTTTCAAATGCTATAGCTATTTGCAAAGATAAATTTTAAGTTCCAACTCAATTTAGGTAATATTGACCATTTTTAATAAGCTTTACAAAAACGTCTTTTTTCCCATGGGAAATTAAGCGTAAATTCTTATATTTTTTCCAAAAAATTTATTAACTAACAATAAGAACTAATTTGTGAAATTGTATGTTTTCTTGCACGTGTTTCAGAAGAGCCAAGGACTTCAAGCAGAGATTTTGTTTGCTTAAGATTTGTATATGCCATTGGTAAGATTTTATTTCATAATATACGACCTTGTAAAATTATCACTGCTTTAAACAAAAACCAAGAGTTCTAAAAGTTACTATTTACAATTCTAATCACAAAGAAATATTTTTTAATTAAGAAAAGATCATGGAAAATACCCACCATTAAAAAACAAACTTCCAAACTACCTTACTTTTCGTTCCCCTAGGGAAAAAAATAACCAATGAAAAGACAGAGAGAAAAATAGATTTTTGCATAAAATTTACCATAGAAATTAGACTTCTTTTCAAGTTTGAATAAAAAAATTTTAAATAAAATTTCAGAATGTGTATTTCTTTTTTTTTATTTGAAAAATTTATCAATCTAAATAGATTGGTTTAGAATAATTAACGGAGAAAAAAAAATTTTCAACCCGAAATTTTTTTCGTAATTTTCAAAAATATCTTATTAAGAGAAATTTAGTTGCCTAATGCCTGATTTACCAGAATCACCATTCTTTTTATGTAAGGAAACTTAGGTTACACCTGTGAAAATTTCAAAATTTCGAAATATTCAATTGTGAATAAAAAAATTGAATAAATTTTAATTTAACATCTTTAAAATTTAGTGATTAACAATTTTGAGTCTTCAACATTTAACGATTCAAAAAAAGTTAAAACTGTATTATTTTCTGTTATAAAATTTTAAAGTTGAAGTCTTTAATATCATTCCAAATTATTAAATTCTCATTTCTAATTCGTTTAAATATAATAATTTTGAATAAAGAATCTTAAAAATTAAAGAATTTGCAATTGTAGCTCGTCTAATTTAAAAAAATTTCGATCTTGAATTTTATCTGAATTAATGAATTTTTATTCATAAGCATCTTTGAAATCGCAGGATCTTTTATAGACAATCTTAAAAGTTAAAAATTTTTTTATCGTAAATCTTCAAAACTTGTCTAAAAATTTAAAAAAAGTTAAAAATGATCAAACTTAAAAATAAAAGTCTTGAAAATTGAGTCACTTTTAACTCAATATTATCAAAATTCATTAATTTTCAATTATAACTCTTCTAAGTTGTAGAAAACCGAATTTGAAATCTCATAAATTACATATTTTTAACTTTTGAAAATTAATAATATAAATATTATTAAAAATCATCCAAATTTAAAAAGATTAATTTATGCACCACAAAAATTAAAGAATCTTTAATTGTAAATCTTCAAAATTTGAGAATTTAACATAGGAAATCTCATAAACTAAACCACATATAAAAAAAGAAGAAAACGTTCGAAATATAATAATTTAAAATTAATAAAAAATTAAAATCATGCATTTTTAATCTTAAATAATAAAAAGAGAAAAATATAAAACTGAAAATCTTTATAATTAAGGAATTGTCAATTGTAAATCTCCATAATTGAACTATTTCAGAAGAAAGCTGAAAATGAAATACCTTTATAAAATAAATCTTGAATATTTTAAATTTAATCTTTTAAATATTAATAAATTTTCAATTATCACTTTTTAAAAGTTTTGAAAATTAAACTGAAAATCTGAGATATGAAGTAATTTAAAATTTTAAAAATTTAGTACGAAACTTTAAAATTGAAAAATTTTCAATTTTAAATCTTAAAAATTAAAATATTCTAGAAGAAAGTTCAAAATGACATACCTTAAAAATATAAGTATAGAAATTTAATTTTTTTTTTAGTTTTACAATTAACTTTTCATAAAAAGTTGTAATTTTTTCTAAATTTATTATTTCCGGTACTTTTAGAAATTTATTTATATTGTTCAACATTGTTCTTTTTCAGTAGAAAATTATTTTTCTATTTTGAACGTGAGGTTGAAAATAAATTTATTTTGTTAAAAATTTATCTTTTTTGGTTGAATTCAATTGTTTTCTATTTGCAATACAAATATTTTTGTTTGTAAGGTCAAAAATCATATTTTCTGTTGGAAATTCAACTCCTTGGTTAAATATTAAACTACTTTTTTGGAAACTAATTTTTTCTGTTGAAGATTCATAATTTTAGTAGAGTGTTCACCTACTTGGATGGGAATTAAAATACTTTTTTAATCATTTCTTTTTTATGTAAAAATTAATTCGCTTGGAACTAAATTTATGATTGAAAGTTGATCTTTTTGAATTAAAAATAAAAACTATTTGTTTGCAAATTCTTTTGCAAAAAAATTAGTTTTTTTTAATTAACACTGGACTAATTAAAAACATTCTTGTTTAACGAATCACAAGTTTTGTAAAAAAATGCTCTATCTGATTAAAAATAAAATTTATTTATTCTAAATTACTTTTTTGCGTTAAAAAATAATTTTTTTGGAACTCAAAATGCAACTATTTAATAGAAACTTCGACTGATAAGTAAAAAATAGGGTTTCCGTAATTTTTTTAAAATTAAAATTTAAGTTCTCCATTTTTAGGTACAAAATGGATATTTTTATTTTAAAAAATCAACTATTTGATTGAAATCTAATATAATTTGTTGAAATTTTCTTATTTTTTTTGCAAAAAAAAAAATATTTTTGCTTGGAAATTTACCAATTTAGATAAAAATAATTAAAATTGTTGAAAATTTCTTGACAATTCAACTCTATAGTTCAATATTTATCTACTTTTTCAAAGCTTGAAAGCATAATTTTAGCATAAAATTCCCCTATTTAGATAAAAATTAAATCATTTTATTTAAATTAGTTTTTTGGGTTAAAAATTAATTCGCTTAGAACCTAAAAATGAGCTATTTGGTAAAAATTGTTTTTTCTCATTAAATATTCATATTTTTGGGTGAGAAATTTAACTGTTTTGTATAATTTCTTTAAACAAATATTAAACTATTCCATTTCTGATTGGAAGTTGATCTGATAAAAAAAAATCTTCTATAAATATTTATATTTTTATAGAAAATTTTCCCACTTAATTAAAAATCAAAGACATTTATTCAAAATTATTTTTCTGGGTTGAATACTAATTTTTTGGAACTGCAAATGCAATTATTTTGTAGTTAAATTAAGCTTTTTAGAAAAAATTGATTTTTCGTGTTAAAAATTTAAATTTTTGCGCACGAAATTGAACAGTTTTCTATAATTTCTTCAAATAAGAGTCTAACTATTCTATTTATAATTGAAAGTTGGTACTTTTACTTTAAAAATACAAACAATTTTTTCAAAAATTTTTATTTGATAGACAATTAATATTTTTTGATAAAATTTGGACAAATTGATTATTTGGTTTGACATCAAAGCTATTTATTTAAAATTGCTTTTTTTTGTGAAAGCATAATTTTTTGGAACTCAAAATGCAACTTTTTGATAGATACCATTTGATAGAAAATTAATTGAATTTGTTGATATTTCATATTTTTGGTACGAAAATTAGTCTGCTTTCTTGAAAATTTACAAAATTAGTTTGAAAATTAATTAATTTTTTTTCAAATTAAGGAACTTATAACGTTATTATAACATTTTATTGTAACTCCTAGACTTGTTCATTTAACTATAGAATCTGTTTTTTTGTTTTGTTTTTTTATTGTTTTTTTTATTGTTTTGACCGAATAATTTTTTAAATAAGGCATTTGCTCGATTAAGCTAAATTGGCCATTCCAATGTTTATTTGAATCAGCCATAATTTTTCTGATTCAGTGAATTTTCGTGTATATACAAAGTAGTTTTGGTACAGATTGCGAAAAATTATTTTCTCTTTGAATCATAATTTCTTTATATTTAAAAATAAAATTTTGTTCAAACCAAAAATAATAAAATCTAATAAAGATTTTTTTATATTTTCTCTATTTTTAATTTCTGTTCAGATTAGGAAAGAGTGTGGTTATTATCTTATCAGCTATAAAAATAATCTTATCTTAGCTTATCTTATCTTAGTTGAGCAAGATTTGGTCGTTTGACTGTTGGTTTTTCTTGTCGGACATTAAACAGGATTTGGAATCTAATTTAAATCTAATTCAAATTCCTCAAATGTTGAACTTAGACATTTGATAAAAAAATTTTCGATAAGAGCTCGTTTTGACTTAAAATTGATATTTTTTGTTCTATCAAGTAAAGTAAGTCTGTAAAATCTTGATCATCTTCCTGATATGGTTCAGCATTCGCCAGTATAAATATCAGGGATTTTATTAGAAATTTATTAGTCAACTTTACGAAATTCTTCAATAATAAAAATGAAGATTGCTACTGGAATTCTTCTCCTGGCGATCGCAGTTTTTCTGCTTGATTGTGTTAGTAAGTGCAATAATTTACAATATTTAATTAATGTTAGTTGAAAAAAAATTAAAATATTTGGTTTTTTTCTTTAAATTCATGTTTTGTTTAAATATTCATGTAATTTGTTAAAAGTTCAGTTTAAAAAACTAGTACATCTTTCTTCTTGAATATTTATTTGTTGAGGGAAAAATTCATTTTTAATGAAAATAACTTCTTTAATTGAAAATTTGACTCTTCAATTTTTTTAGTAAAATCGACTTTTTTTATATTAAAGCACAAGCTTTTTGCTTACAAAATAATTTAATTTGTTGAAATCCTATCTTTTTTTATAGAAACTTAATCTTATTGGTTAAAAGTTTGCCTAAAAATTATAATATTTATTTTAAAATTTAACTACGTACTTTAAAATTAAATTAAATTAAACTTCTTGGTATATAAAATTTGTAACTTCTTCTTGAATATTTATTTGATTAGTAAAAAATTCATTTTTCAATTAAAATAACTGCTTTGATTGAAAATTTGACTCTTCCAATTTTTTACGAAAATTTATTTTTTCTTTAAAAACATAAGCTATATGGTTAAAAATTGATTTAATTTTTTGAAATTCTATCTTTTGTGATAGAAAGTTATTCTTTTTGGTTAAAAGTTGAAATACTATTTAAAAAATTTCTTCTCCAAATATTTATAATTTTAGTATACAAATCCTCTAATTGATTGGACCTGAAACTGCCTTATTCAAAATTCCTTTTAAAAATTCCATTTTATTTATTTTCTCAAAATTTTTTTATTTATTTAAATTTATGTAAAAAATTAGTTTCGTTTTAACTTTTTTCATTGAAAATTCTACTGTAATATTTCTGATTTGGAATTTGAAAATTCAACAATATTGTTGATAAGTCATGTTTTTATTATAAATTCAACTAGTTTTTTGAAAATCAACTTTTTTAGTTGAAAGTTTATTCCTTAAGTTAGAAATTTATGTTTTAATTAAAATTCGTTTATTTTATTGCAAACTCATCATCCTTTAGGGGGGAAGTACCCGAAGAGGCCAAAAAAAGAGGACTTTTTTGCGATTGATTTTTAGAAAAATGTAAACAGTGCACATAAAATTGATATCATATATATTTAGGGCAATGTTCAAAGAAAAAAAAAATATATTTTACATTGTG
>JAAAKG020159944.1:0-29505 GCA_010014905.2 Druon quercuslanigerum | reverse complement strand
GGTGCCATCTAAAAGTAGGACGTTAACTACAAAAGTATAAGTGGTCAACGCCTTCCATGCGAGTCGACCCAGCCTGAATCCCTCAATATGGGAAGAGAAATGAATAAAGTCAATGAAAGAAGTAGGAGATGAAGAAACTTTGAACTAGATTCAAAAGGATTCAAAAGGCTGCTTACAAGAGGAGATAAGAGGTATACAAAACAACAATCCCTCAATATAGGGAGAGAAATTAATAAAGTCAATGAGGGAAGTAGACGGTAGATAGTAGATGGAGAAACTTTAAACTGGATACAAAAGACCTTGTAAGATAGTTGCGACGATTGTACCCGCAACATTCTGTTAAATTAATCGTCCTTGTCATCGGGGCTCTTAGAGGGGCCAAGCTTTTACTGCTTAATAGCCTGAATAGCATCCCTGCGTTTGAATAATATGCGAAATCACTTGCGGGGAAAATGCAGAAGGCGTTCGTCCTTGGGTCGCTCTTGGGACTTTTGCGGGATGGTCGTATTGATTGCGCCACAGACTGTAAACACCTATCTCACGGTCGTGAGACGTCGTTATGGCTGAAATTTTACCCGATTTCGCTGGAATAATGAAATACATAATATAAAGTTTTGATAAAATTTAATTGTAAACAATTAAAATTAAAATCAGTGTGCACCTCAAAAACTGGTTTCAAGAATTTCGATATGAACATAGAGGAACCCTCATAGAGAGCATCACTTTCTGTTTGATTTCCCTATATAAAACTGGAACTGCAACGAAAAGTATCACACTGAAATAACATCTTTGCAGACGTCATTTCTGTGAAAAAAACAGCCCTGGACTCAATTAATCTTATTTCAGTTTGAAATGAGAAAATAATTTCATCAGAGGATTTAATTTGTTCTCCATTCATATTCCCAGCGCACGAATATCGCAATTACAAACAAGACAGATCGAATCTATCTTAATATACTCAAACTCCAAAAAAACGAGTGTCGCACGTATATTTGGAGTTCCAAATAAAAAACTGCTGAATTCATTTGAAAACACAGTGTTTATTTTTGTATGCGTTTAATGGCAAAAGCTTGGAATCTAGACAAGGTTTTCTGTATAAAGAAATCTGTAGGGTTTTCAAAAATTAAAGAAATTCATTCTCAATACCCTAAACATCCCGGGTGGAAAACTTTCTTCGCAGTCTGGTGTCAGTTCTGACCAACCAGCAGCTGACCAGCGATCACCTATAGGCATAGAGGCTGACCAGACGGTCTAACTTGGAACTGGCAAAAAAAACGTTACATTTTTGGCCTGACTGATGCCAGACCATAGTCATAGTTAGAAGACTTTTCCAGGTGGGGTTCAAAGCTTTCAATTTTTCTGAAAGTTTCAGTTAAAAACTTGTAATAATCAGATGTAAACTTTTAGTATGTTCTACACTTCAAAACTTTGTAGTTTATTATTTTATTAATGTAACAAATTAAGACTTTAAAATTCTAGATTTCAGGTCTTTTAAAAGAATAAAAAAATATGCAATTTTTCATATTTTTCAAGGCTAATTTTTTGGAAACTTGACAAAATAGGGAGGGAAAGTGCCGAAAAAATTAAAAGATTTGGTTTCTTTGGGCCAGCCGAATTCGAACTACTCACGATAGAGAAATAAATCTGAATAAAAGCTAGATACTATCCTAATTAAAAACACATCTTAGAAAAGCGTGCATCTTATTGAATCTCCTTAGATAAATTACAATTAGCGTCGGTGAACTTGTGACCTAGATTCACTCGACTTCGTGCGTCTCGATGGAGTAGCCTCAGGGGTTTTGGTATTTTCGGAATAGTGAGTCTAGAGTGACGTGAACTCAGAAGTATACTCAGTTTCATTTATGCCGCGTGTTTTAGACATATACTATAATATACGATACGCCAAACTGCCATCAACTTTCAGAAGTAAATCCTGAATACTATTACCCCTACAAAAGAAAAAAAATGGTTCCCAAAAAGGTTTTTTTAATTCCAGCGGTTCAGTAATTCAATTTTACGTCAAAAGTGGGGTTTTGACAAAAAAGGAGATCTAATAGTTTTAAGAACATTTCATTTCACATGGGTATCTCTTGAATATTAAACAAAAGTGCCTTCTAACAGTAGCGCCTTCTCGTTTAGACAGTTTTCTAGTCATTTTCGTGTTTAAAAATTGTTTTAGCTAACTTTAAAAACCCAGTCAAATACGTCACAATATTTTACTGAACATCAAAGACTGAGCAAAAGATACACAACTGAATTGAAAACTGTTCATGTTTGAATTTTTTTCAATATATTTTTATCAGTAGACAGATTTTGTTCCTTACTTTCATACATTTATTTTGGAACAAACTTTTTAGTACAGAACCTTGAGTTGTTCAAAGTATTTTTCTAAATTAATTAACGTAGAAAAAAATAATTGGAAAAATACAAAAATTGGTAATAGAAAAACTTATTCAATGGCAGCTAAAAAGAGATTACAAAGCAAAACAAAGAACTTACAAAAATTATTACTCTTGAAGGTAACAAAATCTGAGAATGCTGATAAAAAATCTGATATGCTACTTTACGTATTTTATTACACGTTTTAAAAGGATTAATAATTAATTAAAATTTCTATTTATTTTCCATTTAAATGTAAAATTAATTGATAAAGAATCCAATAAGAAAATCCATCTATTTTTGGTTAATATTTCTACAATCATATTTCTAGTTACAAGTCTTTTTTTGATAACCATTTTTATTACTCAGTCCAAAAATTTATTATTTCGATACAAATTTAATTATACTCTTGAAACAATGCAAAAACATTGCACTTGTTTGTTTACAAAATATATTTTTGGTTAAATATTCATCATTTGTAGAAACTTCGTCTTTTGATACAATTTTTTGGAGTTAAGAGATGCTATGAGTCAAACAAATAAAATGAAAAACAAACAAATGAAAAAAATCAAACAGTATAGTTAAAAAAAATCAACAGCTTGGTGAAAATGTCAACTGTTTTGTTGAAAAGTAATAGTCCTATTTTTTATTTAAAATTAAAATCTTTTTTTCTCTAAATTTTAGCTATTCGATATTTCGTTAAGCTTTAATCTTTTTTTTAAGGATTAGTTAATGATTAACCCTTGGTTAAAACTTGGTTAAGAGTTCAACTACTCTGTTAAAAATTAACTTTTTTTGGTTAAAGGTTCATCATTTTAGGTGAAATACTGTTTCTTTATTTGAAAATTTAACCAAAGATTTAGTTCAAAATTCATCTATTTTGATGAAAATGCAATATTTTGTACCTGAAATATATTAGGAATTTGAAGGACAATTGCAAGGATCGAATCGGTCGAACAAATAAACGAATCGATTCAAGAAATCGAAGTACAAAGCAGCGTTCGATTTATGGTTTAAAGACTCTAAAGGCAGAAGACCAGAATTAAGAGCCGTATTTTCCAGAATTGACCAGATACAGAATTACGTTACTTTTGAATAAAGAGAAGGACAACCGAAGATAGTTCGTCAGACAAAGAAGAACTGTTAAACGACAAAAAAAGGGATGGGTTAGGTAAAATGAATTCAGGAATCCAGAAGGATGTTTTACCCAACGTAAAAGAAAATATAGAAAAAGGAAAAGAATCGCCCTCAGAAAATATGATTCGAGAAATTATGGACAGCTGTTGAGCGGAAAAGGGAGAAAGGTGTTTAAGGGAATTCCTTATAAAGTTGGACAGTCAGCAGGTCGAGAATGAGCATGAGAGGAGAACGAGAGAGGAAGCAGAAGCAACAGCCCTTGAGAGAGCGAGGGAGAGGGAAGCAAAATGGTGTAAAGAGGGAAGCAAAATGGTGTTTAGAGAGAAACAGTCTACACAAAATAAATAAGTTAGAACAGAAGGTACAGGAGCTCGGGAACTTCTACAGGGATGAGAGCCTGAGAAAGGCAAATAGTGAAAATAGTGTAGAAGAGACGGAAATGAGTGAAAGTGATGAAAGGGACGAGAATGAAAACCAATGAAAACCAACATAAACAAAATTATTGGACTAAGAACCAGGAGAATAAGGTAAGAGAAAGGGATCTTAAGCACCCCGGCTTGCTGGGTATAGGAGAACTAGAGACAGAGACCAGAGAAAGGAAAAATAAAAGAAAGGTGGTAATATTAAGAGGATTTAGGGCAACAGGAGGAGAGGGGCTGAAAAAGGAAATCACTCAAACGATTTGGAATTTGAAAGGAGTAAGAATAAGAAATATAGAACTGAGATTTATTGGAGGAGGGTTGTTGGCAAGATTGGATTCCTGGGAATCCAAGAACAAATTACTGAAAAAGAAAAGTCGATTGAGGGTGACGATCATCAGAGTGGAGCACGACTTCACCAACAGGGAGAAGGAAGTCATGAGCTGGATTCAAAACGAAGTGGAAAAGGCATGGAAGTTAGGAATGGAAGCCTAAAAAGGCTACATGAGATGGAGCATCGGATGCTGGGAATACATCTCGAGTGAAGAAGAAAGAAAAACAGAGCAGATGCGATTTCGGAACGAGCGAACATCTAACTATTAAAGGAGTCACATGGAATATAGCGAGGGGCTATAAAATGTAAGCAACGGAACAGTTTTGGAGCAATTTAACCTAATAATAATACAAGAGACGTGGTGGGGAGAAAATAATGCTCGGAATACTGTAAGTAAATTAGACGATAACTTTATATGGAATTTTAAAGCAGCCTCTAGAGATAAGAAAAAAGGCAGAGCTAAAGGAGGACACCTTGCGGGTGTGCGAAAAGGGGTGAGTGAAGGGGTGAATGTATCTAAATGGGAGTATGGTAAAATGGGGTCCCAATCGAGTTTGTGAAAGGATTACCGGCGGTCGGGGCAAAAGAATTGCATCAAATACTAAATGGGCTGTGGGTAACGGGGACAATGATACCATGCTGGGAAAAGCGGGAATAGTATCAATATTTAAGGAAGGAGATGGGGAAGATATGGGCAGTTATAGGGGGGTTTCGTTGTTAGATACGGGGTAAAAAATATTAGAATCAATTATGGACTAAAAAATTAGAAATTAGATGGAAAATCAAGGGCTATATAAAGAGATTCAGGCAGGGTTCATGAAAGAGATCAACGAGGGGTCACATTTTTGTGTTAAATTCCTTAATTAACAATAAGCAAGGGGCAAGCTTTACGTAGCTTTTATAGATTTCAAAAAAGCATTTGACACTGTATATCAAAATTTCATCAGGGGCAGAATGCTTGAGATGATGAAAAAAATTTATAAAATAACCCTAAATGAAATAATTACAGAACAGGGTGTCACGGAAAGTTTTGAAACCTCAATAGGGGTTACACAGGCATGCCCACTGAGCCCTGCTCTATTTGATATTCTCACAGACGAAATTGATGAAATTTGGGAGCAAAAAAATGAGGGGGGAACTATGATCGGTAAAAAGAAAATGTTTGCTTAGAAGTTTGCAGCCGACCTGGCAATTGTTTAAGATTTCCCCGAGGGATTAAAAGACATTTTGTGATCTTTGGAAGGATACGTAGCCAAAAACAAATTAGAAATATATGTAAATAAATTGAAAATTATAATATTCAAGAAAGGGGGCAGAAGGGCAGTTGCTGAGAAATGGAAAATATTTGGTGAAGAAGCACAGATTGTAGGTAAATACAAATATCTGGGTTTTTGGTTCTCTTTAGGTGGATTGCACAGCAAACACATTAGAAATATGGTAGGTAAAATGAAAAAAGCAGCCATCGCTGCTTGGGGAGTAATGAAAAGAGCAAGAATAGGTGGGCTAAATCGAAGATTTTACTTAATGGATGTGCTAGTCAAATCGGGAGGACTTACGGGGTTGAATCTTGGTGGTGTAGAAGATGGGAAGAAATAGAAAGGGCTCAGGGAAACTTCGTCAAAACGGCTATGGGTCTAGACTCTAGATAGGGACACTCCCTATCTAGGGGCTAAGTCTCTGCAAGTATGCGCGGCAGTTTAAGCGAATAGCGCAAGATTTGACTCAAAATAATGAGCAAAACCTGTAATATCTATCGTTAGAGTGTTTGTATGACATAAAGACGAAGCTGGACAGTTCCCATAGCATGTACCCAGAGATTCTGTTTTTTCCAAATTTTTACTCCGTCTGTTCAAATATTTAGGCCTAGTAATTACGTTATTAGGTATTACTATCAAATATTTATTGTATTAAAAATAATTTATTCCACTATTTTCGTGAGAAATATCTTTTAAAAGTGTCTTGTTTTTAATATATTAAATTTCTGTTTAATATTCTAAACAAATAATCGAAACTTTTTTTGAAATGGAGGGGAAGGGCAAAATTGGGTGTTTTAGGGGATTTTTTAAATTCAAGGGGGAGAGGGGATTAGTATAATTAAAATAGCATACTTACAATAGTATTACAAAATTTTCCGCAAAACTAACCGGTCAGGTATAGCGTTAGGACTTTAAACTTTCACAACGGCGCCAACTGGCAATCGAACTATTGGGTATCTCAAAGTTATTAGAGCAATGTTGATGAAAAATATCCATGAATATCCATTCATTTTATCCAAAAGTATTATCATAAAGTATAAAGTTAATTATTTACTACAAGATTTCTTGTTTCATTGAGTTGAAATTCAAATTTCTTCTCAATACACTGAAACCTACATGTAAGAAACATGGGTTTATGACATTCTTAGAATATCAGTTCTCGGCATTTTGGTAATGCGGGGACTGCGAAATCGAAAGAAAATCAGTGCTTAATCATGCGTAAGCAATAGCACCGTACTTAAATCCAGGTTCCAGTGTAGTTATAAATTGGCTACGCTGTTACAGCTATCTAACAGGCGTATACATATTTATCCTTGACATTTGCAATAAACTATGACTTTTCGTGAATACAAATCTCAATACGTAATTTTTAATGTCATTTCATTGTGTTTTTATTATTCTTGGTGTTCTTATATTTACCGCGCAATACACAAGTTTTAACAAAGGAAAGTGATATTGCCAGAAGCATCCCTGGTGAACAAAAGTCTCATAAATGTGACGCACTGTAGATTTATGCTCATGAACCGTGCAGGACCCGAAGAATTAAGTATCTTTTCTATCGCGCTCTGTTACACTCACGCAGTGAACACATGCGAAAATCGAATGCGTACGCGCAATATCACCGATTCGGTCTAAACTAATCAGACCTTGATCCTCCATTAAACGGATTGCGCGTCCGTTGTTCTGGATCAATGGGAACAGTACTACATAAATTGATTATTATAGTCGCCTCATCTAGATCTCGCCACCGAATTTATTAAGAACATCCTGACAGAAAATATAACAAGTATGCGATTGTTCAAGAAAAAATTTATTTTCTTCTGTAAAATGAAATTCAATTTTATCAATCATTCAATTTTTTTTCTTAAATTTTCGTCAAGAATTGTAAATTAGGAAAGAATAAAATTCATTTACACACAAAAATATTAAAATAAACTTTTTTGACTCAGGCGAACAGATAGACCATGCAAGTTTCTTAAAAATCGTGTTGTCGAATCCGATTATTCAAAAAATATTCCCATGCGAAGAAAAACGAAATTTTTTGCTTTCTGCTTGTATTTAATTAGAATTAATTAGATTAATGGATTAAAAGAAAACGTTTATTCATTTTAAACTAACCTGTTCTCTTTTTCAACCAAAACGTTTATTTCATTTAAAGGAATGTAAAGGTCAAATAAAAATTTTTATTTCTTATATTAAAGATATTTTTTATTTGAAGCAATCAAATATTTCTTAATTTCAAATGAATATTTGGTTTGAAGGAACGAAATATTTCTTCAAATCCAATTAAAAATTCTTTAAATCAAACAAATGTTTCTTTGGTCGTATATCAATACTAGAATTTCTTTGATTTAAAGAAAGTTTCTTTGATTCAACAAAACATTTTTCTAGATGATATTACAAGATATTCTTACTATATTAGCACCATCGAATAAATAAATAATTTAATAAAAATTAAAACTAATTTTTATTTTCTCTTCTTATACTTAAATTGTAGTGCATATTTACCTAAAATAAATGTGTGTGATATATTAAATTCAATCTAAAAGCACTTCAAATTCCTAAGTGTTCAAGTAAAAATATTTCACTTTCAGCAAGCTAGGTCTATTTTAAATATATATTTGAATTTTCTACTAGAAAGATTAATTTTCTACCAAAATCGACGATTTTTCAACAAAATATACGAGTCTTCAACTAAAAAACACAAATTTCCAACCAAAACTGGAATAATTACATTTTCAAACAAAAAGATTAAATGCAACCAGAAAACATGAATTTTCAACAATGCAAGTAAATTTTCAACTAAAAAACGTAAATCGCCCACCAGAAATTAAATAGCTCAATTTTCAGTTTGAAAAATATTGATGTTCAATCAAAAAGATGAATATTCTACGAAAACGATGGCATAGTCAGTTGAATTAATTACATTTTTAGACCAAAATAACTATCAACAAAAAAAGGAAGTACCTGCGCGTACCGAAAACCCCAGCTACACGTGCCGAAATTTTGCTACAAATAAGTCTTTTCCAACTCTCCCTTATTTGTACTGAAAAAATCTGTCTAATCGTACCGAAATTTCGGTACACGTAGCACACAATGTATTATAAATAATACATTTAGGTGCTTTAATATTATACAGATTCATAGGGGGGAAAACTGTGATCCCTATTATAATTGTATCCCGGAAGCGACCGCAAGTGGACAAATTTGATGTTGGAACAAAAAATTTAACACGTGTTCACTTATTAAATCATGTTGAGTATAGAGCTTCTATTTGAAGCAACATTTTATTTATAACTTTTACCTCGGAAATACGTGTAAGAAAAATGTTTTAAAACCAGTTGATGTGTTCTGCTCTGTTCTTTTTTTGAAATTGAAAATTGATATAATATTTTCTAGTGGAAAAAACATAACAAATTTTTGGTATACCAAAAATTGGGTACAGTTTTCGATTTAAACGTGAAAAAATGCAATTTCCTAAATTGAAAAAAAACTTTTATATCGCAAATTTTTCAAAAATGTAACTTTTGCACAATTTTGTTATAGTTTTTCACTTACAAAAGTATGCTTGGGTTTAACCTGAAGAAACTTAAGTTCAAAATTTATGAGTAAAAACTGTTCAGTTGCATAACTTTGTTTCAAAACATGTTTTTTGTATATTTTCAACAAATTCTAAGTTTTGCATCCTTTTTTATTTATAATATTTTAGTTGCTTACTACGAAAAATTAGTTGTAATTTCTAGCCCTATAGGAAAATCGGTTTGAACTGTTAAAATTTACAATTTTCAATAAACTTAAAAACCGAAGGACAATCGATTTCAAATTTTATTTACTTTCGAATGCCAAAACACAACTTTTCCTTTAATCGGCCTAAATGATTCAATTATAATTTCAGCATTATCACTCCGCCCTAGTGCAGAGTTTATTTGTGTAGGATCAATACCAACCCCGTTTATTCCTTTCCCTAGAAGTTAGAATAAAATAAATGTATCGAACCGATAAATTTAGATTAATGCAATGACGAACTGTCTACTGCTATAGAAATTTCTATAAGACTAACTCCTTTTCCAAATCGTTTAGCGCTAAAGTTATAATCCGTACTATACTAGCTCTATAGTGCTATTATATTTGACCGGTTAGCTTTATGAAAAATTCCGTAATATTAGCCAGTGCCTAACAACAACATACTACGATAACGATATTCTAGATAGTTAAAAATCTTATAAATAGATGAATTCAATCATTGAAAATTCGTTAGTAGCTTGTAATTTATACAAATTATTAGATTTAATGTATGTATGTACAGGTACTCTCATTCAATTGTATGTACAGCAGATTACGAACAATTTGCTAATGAAGCAGGTACATTTCTTATAAGAAAATAATATAAGTGAAATTATATTTTACTTTGAAAGTAAAAATTATTATTTTTAATTGCAAATTAAGCAAATATTTATATTTTATATATGGGTACAATTTAAAAATCTGGCATCATTCCTCTGGAAAATTATACACTCATGTTCAAAGAAATAATTTTGTTAATTACAGGGTTTTATTAAGTTACACGTATTTCTACATAAATTATGTCAGGATTACAAAATGAAGCTTTTTCTCGTTCCCCGCTATAATTTTTTCTGAGTTATAATCTTTTTTTAAATGTCCTCAAGTTTTCATGTCATCTGGTAACAAAACCGTTTTTTGTTAATTGTTTGGCTTGGGAGTATCATATTCATGTCCACGTTTGAAATGATTAAAAATGAAAGATAATGAATATACTTCAATATTGTGGTAAATTAGACTTAAAAGAATCTTTATTTCCAGAAAATAACTAATTTAGAAGCCCAAGCAAGATCGCTCAAGAATTCTGGCTCATGTGATAACACGGGTTTATTATTATCAGAAACATATTTTGAAGATGACTTATAATTAAATTAAAGCATGTAATTCCTACCTGCACAACACTTAATTCTTCAATTATTTTCACGTAAACCTATATAATTTTTTCGATAACCTTGTCTTTCTGTTTTATTAGTTATATTGTAAATAAAAACAAAATCTTTTAAATTACCTATGTCAAGTATCACTTATTATTTTTTTTTAATTGAATAATGTCACCTTTTTATCTTCACCTACATACAACTTCACACTCTACTACTTATTATAATTACTTGATTTATTGAAGCATATTGTTAATGGAACTACGAGTACACGCGCTGTAACAATATTATTCCAAAGCTATATACTCCCTTGCCCATAATTAATTAAGTATCCGTTTCCTCTATTTACGATTTTCCTATGTATAAAAGCAGCCTCGTTACTCCTACTCAAATAAACTTGAAAACAGTTTATAAAGCTGCGCACTATTATTTATAACTTCATGAACTTTCCGAAAACTGCGCGTGAACGATCATGAGAAAAGATTTGAAAATATGTTCCTTTTTACACAAAAACATTTTTCACAATGACTAAATTAGTATGCCGGAAATGGTATTGGGACGATAATATAATAAAAATTAACTCTCAGGTCTGTGCAACCTGTATCAGAACTAACTTGGCCGCGAATCGAAGCTGGACTGTCTGCAAAGTGTGTGGACAGAAAACCAAGGGGATCACATCGGACAGTAATATCTCTGACTTTGGCTCGGAAAGGAGGCTTGTCTATTTTAACGTGTCAAACAAAAAGAAAAATGGTTTTCTGCGAAGATAAAAATCATATGCTATGCAAAAATTGTATACATTCTCTTGCTAAGAATTTTTCTTTAGTTTATGTAAACGTGAATACAATGATGCATTGGAAGGGGAATAGTACTAACTTATAAAGAGAGGGAGAAGTTGTTACTCGCTAATTGCGATCTTCTACACACTCTCTTTACGCACTCTTAGACTGAAAAATCAATCCTGTCTACTAACAAAATCCTCATTTTAACAGATGAATCAGTCAATATTACTTACTGAATGCAAGCAGTCACTAGAAATTACTTGAAATTCTTTTTCGGCTATAATAAAATACATGAATTATTTCTTAATTGAAATTCTTCATGAAATTCAGAAGACGTTACTAATTCGACAAATTCGGCTTTTTACCAAAAAAGTTTTTGTTGCTAAAAATGGTGTTATTTGGTTGAAAATTACAATTTTATTGGTTGAAATTTGAACTATTATATTTTTAATAAAATTTGATCTTGTTTAGTTGAAGAAATGTACTTTGTTGAACATTCATCTTTATGGTAAAAAATGTATTATTTAGATCCAAATTGTATTGGTTGGTTGAAACATAACTTTTAGTTGAAAATTGAACTATTTTGTTTAAAATTGTATTTAAAATTTTTATTTTTAAAGTTGAAAGTTAAATTTTTTGTTGTAAAGTCTTCATTGTTTTAGTTAAATATTAATCTCTTTTATTGAAAATTAAACAATTTTCTTAATCTTCGTTTTTTAGTTCAAAATTAATTTTATTGACTGAAAATTCAACTACTTTAGCGGTTTCGCAATATTTTTAATAAGAGAAAAATGGACTGTTTTGTGTGTAAAATTGAAATCTTTTATTTAGCGACAGGCTGCCTGTATACGCCTGTCTGACTGTGAGCACGATAACTTTTGAAAAAATTAGTCTATTAGATTGTCCTAAAATAAATGTCAAGTTCGTTAGCCAGATTAAAAAAATAATGGAAAATAAAAAATTACATTGTTCGATTAAAGTATGCAAAATACGGAAAAACATGAGTTGACAAAAATTGTGAGTTTAAAAAAGATCTGCAAATTTGCTATCAATCACTTTTTTTGTGGAAGATTCATCTTTTTAGTTAAAGATTAATTTCTTTTTTTGAAAATTCATCTATTTTGTTGAAAATTCGTCTTTTTACAAAATTTATCTTCTTGGCGCAAAATTAATTTTTTTTCAAGATTCATATTTTCAGTTGAAGATTCAGCTCTTTAGTAGAAAATTGATCTTCTTAGTTGAAAATTTGACTATTTGGTTGAAAGTTAAACTACTTTGTTAAAAATGATTTTCTTGTTGTTTAGAGATTTCCTATTTTAGATGAAATTTATTCTCTTTGGTTAAAATTGAACTATTTTGTTAAAAACTCGTTTTTATTACAGAAAGATTATTTTGTTGATTGAAAACTTAACTACTCCATGTTCGGTCGAAACTTTACCTTTTTAAGTTGCAAAATTCAACAGACTGGATCATTTGAAATTAATAATTTCATCAGTGATTAAAGTCGACTCCTTTCAAAACTCACGTTTGACTGACTTGTCAGTGGGCGTATCTGCGTTATTTGAAACAGTCAAAATTGACTCCGAATCAGTCACTTTTGATTGATTCAAAATTAGATTGTGCATCAATAATAACGACCCTCATAAGACTTCATCATAGAAAAAACGTTTAGTGTACTTTGAACCCACTGATTTGGAAGTTAAGGATCCATCAAAATCTTTTTGCGGGGGTGTGGATTTAGGACTTTTTAACCCGGAATTTGTCGAGATCACAACTGTGAATTGGATGGTTTTTATTTGATGATTGCAAAGAATTACCAGAACAATTGACTTAATAAAATTTCTAAATTCATCAGAATGCAGCCAACCTTGATAAAATATTACTGTGCAGACGCAAGCTTCTTTGTTTCGTATTAAATTACACCAACTTTAATTAGTCTTCCGTGTAATAAATGGTCTGTGTATTCGTCCCACTGAGCAGACGTCACTTACAGAAGACTCGCAAGTTTATTACTAATTGTTACACATTATGTCTCCTCTTAATTTCTTTCAATGAAAATTGTACTCTAAAAATTACAAAAAATAGAGGTTGAGATTTAATAACACGTTTCAAATATTATTAATTTTGAGATAGGTATATATTTTGAAACAGATCCGTTTTATACTTTTATTCAACGGGATTAAACCCTATTCAGTTTATCATCTCCTTTACAATATTTTATTCTGACGCCGTTACGTATATCCTTTTCAAATAATATTATGAAAGCCGAAAAGCTTTGCTTTATAAAACTTAAAGCTGGGCATTGTGTTCAACATCCACACATGAGATTGAAATAAAAACAACCGAGTTGCTAGCGGAAAAGCCGAACTGTAACACACACCTTTCTGTGAACTATATAGGTGTACTGGTAGAATATAGATATGCCTCAACGCCACTACAAAGGCATTGGACGTCAAAACAGTTGCATGTGCATGCATCGTAAGCCAACGTTTCTACGACATTCCTCTTGCAGCCTCAAAATCATGTTTCTCATTTCTGGCACAAACTACTTCCATGTGGTTGATTTCCTACCACCTAAAGATTCTAAATTTGCATGCACATATCGAAAAATCTATAAAAGAAAACAATCTTTCACTTATAAGAAAAAAAAAGAGAAAGAAAACAAATCTTTTCCAAAATCTTTAGGATTGGTCACTCAACACGGCAAAACAATAATATAAGCTCTCTCTAAATCTTAATTAATGAAAATTTTACTAATTGTAATATTTTAGTATTGCACCAATGGAATAGTAACTAACTAACTGGTGAAAATTATTCAATGAATTCCAGGGCTGCCACAGGCTAGTGTACTTGAGAAAAGTGGACAAACTGACTACTGTCCACACACAGAGAGACTACTATCTACTATCTACTATACTATAATATAACTATAATATCTACTATATTATCTAATAAAAAATTTCGATTCCATCACAAATTTAATTTATAGGATTGCATTAAAAGATTGGATGAAATTCTATTGCTGAATTCGGGGCTAAAAGCCAAGGTCACAATTGCCAGAATACATTTCACAAGTACTGTTTAGGGAAATTGTAATTCTTTTTATTACAAGCTAGGTAAATCTTTGACACTTAATTGTCGATTTTTATCGTTTGATGCTTTTACAACAGGAACTAGAAAACCAGAAAAATACGTAACAGATTAAAATGCTCTTAAAACAGGGCAAATAATTAAACATAATAAATAAATTTTCTTTAATAAAATTAATGTCGTTTTAGTAATAGAATTTCAAATAAAACGCTTTAAATTTCTAACCATTTAATTTAAAATATTGTAATTCAAACAAAATATATTAAGTAATAACAAAAATGATTAATTTTCTAATAAAAACACGAATTTTCGAAAGAATATAACAGCTGAATTTTTCTCTAAAAAAAAAACATTTTTAATTCGATGAAAAGAGATGAATTTTCCACTAAAATGATGAAACTTCTAAAAAAACTAATTTTTAACATATAAGTTTAACATTCACCCATGTAGTTGAATTTTTAACCCAAAAAGACGAATAATCAACCAAATATTATTTGAATCATTAACTAAAACAGATTATTAATTCTCAACCGAACAGTTACATTTTTAACAAAAAAAAATTAAATTTCGACCAAAATAGATAACTTTTCGATCAAGTAGATGATTTTTTAACCAAAAACAGTAATTTTCAAACAAGAAAATACACATTATATGAAAAAAACTAATTTTTAATAAAATTCATGATTTTTCAACCAAGTACTTGAATTTTCAACCAAAAAGACAAATTTTTCTTTAAGACGATTATTTAATTACCGAAAAAACGATTTTTTAACCGAAAAGATGAATTTCCAACTAAAATGATGAACCTCCAACCAAAACAATTGATTTTGAACACAACAGTTGAATCCTCGATAAAAAAAATAACATTTTTACCAGAAAAATTTCAAAAAAAAATTATTTTTAACCAAAAACATACGATTTATCAACTAAATTGTTGTTTTTTCAATTAGATGATATAAATTTCATCAAAAA
Source organism: Druon quercuslanigerum (assembly GCA_010014905.2). Classification (NCBI taxonomy): domain Eukaryota; kingdom Metazoa; phylum Arthropoda; class Insecta; order Hymenoptera; family Cynipidae; genus Druon; species Druon quercuslanigerum. Next base: position 14,199 of record JAAAKG020159944.1, on the reverse strand, counting down.
AATTAAGCTGCAACTATTGTTTTAGAAGACATGGACTATTAAACCGGAAAAAATGTCAACAAAAGAGTTGCAATTATAACGAAATAGTTGAACTTTAAAGACAACGAGACAAATTTCACACAAAAAATTGTATTTTGAACCAAATAGTTGTATTTTAAACGTGAAAACATGAATTTTCAAACAAAAAGATGGAACTTCGACCAAAAACATTTTAATTTTTAGCGAGAGTTTCAAATAAATAGTTGAATTTGCAAGCCAAGAAGACGAATCTTTTATAAGAAATTTGAATATTTATCCAGGAAAGATGAAGCTTCAATCCAAAAGGATAAATTTTCTATTAATTTGCAACCAAATAGTCGAATATTTAAACAAAAGAAATGAACTATTACATTTAAAAGAAATTAACTTTCACCTATAAAAGATGATTTTTCAACAAAAAAGATTACTTTGCTACACGGTCGTATACACAGGTCCAAGGACTCTCGCGGAGGGAGAAGTTCCCTTATTGAAGCTTCCGGTTAATTCATGTATTTAATCATTTAAATAGTATGGATTCATTTTTAAACTTAATCAAAGTAATATGCGGATAGTGAAGCTTAAATATTATAAGATTAGAAATAAATTAAATGAAGTGAACTTTTGAAAATATGAAAACATTAAAATAATGCAAATAGATATGTTAATATTTATAATTATGTTTGAATCAGAATGCCAGAATGGTTGTGTCAGTGTTACTCAGGGATGGGTATGTATATCACGTATATTGCATGGTTTTCGACATGTATATCACTACGTGTATTACGTACTTAGTTTACTACAAATGTATTTTACATTTGACCACGTGACTATATGGGCGGGATTTTTGAATTCACTATTCTGAAGATACCCAATTGCCTTATATAAATAACTAATATTGATCAATTAATTAATTATTCGCCATTATTTATCACTTTTCTAAACAAATTATTTAAAAAATAATAATATACGTCTTTATTGTCCTTCATAATCTGCAACGGTTTCGAACTATTTTCAGCTTTATTTTGTGCTTTTTTAAATAACCTAAAAGATTTAGTTTACACAGTTTCCATTATTATTTTGTAATGAAATTAATTAAGTATGATGCATGAATTCGTCATATTTGATTTAAGATCGCACTGTACAAATACTTGCAGTGAAACCTCATGAATTATCTTAAAATCTCAGAGAAATCTTCAGATATTAAATTAAATAGCTAATAATAAATTATTTGATAAATAATTTTTGATAAATAGATATCTGTTTACATACCTGCGGTCTTTTAGTGACTTATAACCTGTGTTTTTAAAAACTTTTTGATAATGTAAACACTTCGCAACATTTTTACCTTCCAACTTCTGTCGCCCGAAATTAATTTTTTCCCACGGTAACCCCCGCCCTGAAATATGTTTTATACTTGTTAATAATATTTTTACTCTCAAAATTTAAATTAAATCGATTGAACAGATTTACAAAATGTTATGCCAATGATTCAGATCTGTCAAATGCAGTCCCGCCCAAGTAAATTACGTTTGCCATCTTTGACATGTATTATACAGTATTTTCTACGTATATTACGTCGTTTTTGTATTATACATAAAAAATCTCGAGTAACGTATCACGAACCATCTCTGGTTATTCCGACTGTGAGGCTAGAGAACGTGTTTACGGTGTTTATGTTATTACACTTTTTACTACTAGACTAGTGCGCCATGTAGCGCGGTGGTAGGATCGCGAAACTTTTTGGCTTACGTAAGGAGACTTCCCACACCACGAGAGCCCTCGGACCAAAATACCCAAAATGATGAATATTCAATAAAAAAAAATTGAATTTTCGACAAAAAATAGCGGACCTATTAACAGCATAGTTGAATTTTTAAATAAATAATTAAATGTTCAAAGAATTAGTAACATTTTTAACCAAAACAGATTAATTTCTGACGGAAACACATGAATTCAAAATATATAAGAGATGAGCTTATGGCACTTTCCAACTTCGCAAATCAGTTTTTCTCGAAAAGCGAGATTTAATTTGTTACGAAACATTTAGAACAGGACTCAAGTATAAATGCATCATACCAATTATTAGTAATTAATTATATAAACTTAGGATACTTATTTAATTAATAATTACTAAACAACTAAACAACGACATATTAACGTTCGATATTTGAACGGAGACGGTTGGTAACATTGAGAAAATTCCAAACACATTTCAGGCGAAGTGCGAGACTATTTTTATTTAAAAAGTAAAAACAAATCCGGGGTTCCCGGTAGCCAAAATTCCCAGTTTTCTCGATTAGTAACCAGCCTGTAAATCGCCTCCGCGATCCTATGGCTACCCGTAATCTACAATTCAAAATGTCGACTGTGTTATTATTAAACTAATTTAAATTAAAGTAGATAAAACCTGTCTCAACTTATTTCAATCCGAAGTCTTAGTTCCGCGTCCTCCCTTGCCCTCGATGGAAAATTTACATCTCATCTGTGACATTTGCCTACGGATCATGCGAAATGCGACCCTCACAGCGCAGCGGTTAGCGCCATAGAATTATTTCAATGAACTACTAGTTGGGAATTTAATGAGTTTGCTTTTGAGAGGTCTCCCGTCTGTACTAAGAGAACTCGGTTGTTTCGATACCGCAAAAATATTGACCCCGTTTGCACAGCCGTCTTCTGTCATGAAGACATAAGTTTTCCAGCTCTGTAATACTTTTTTTTTACTCAGCTCGGTACGTTTCTTCGCATCGCCCAAACACAATATCGTCTGAGAAGTCGACGATTTTTCATCAGAGCTGCACTTGCGGGTAACGAGATTTTCCCATGACTTACGGCGTGCCAGAAGGTTCAAGCACTTTACACAAAGACGATTTTTAATATAGTTAAAGGTGTATCCTTTTCCATTTGGCAATAACAGCCTAACTGTTCGCATTTTCAGAAGTCACTTATTTTGCATTTCATTTTCCATTCCAGATGAATAAACAGATGAAAAAGTGCAACTTTGTACGAAAATAGGGAAATGTAAAGAGAATAAATTCTTTTAAATAAAATTAACGCATAGTTAAACCTATATAGTTGAATTTTCATCCTATAAAGATAAATTTTCAAGCAAACGGTTGAATTTTCAAATCAAAAAGATGAATTTTTTAAAAAACAAATGAACGACGATTACAATTAGAGTTCCTAAATGCTCCAGAATTTATGTTGATCAAATGCTCTCGAGAATATGCTCAGCATTTAAGCTCGAACAGATAATTTAAAGAGCATTTAAGAGAATTTAAAGAAGTTATTATTTCAAAAAATATATACCATAATTAGAACATATATTTTTCACCAAAAACACTCTGCAGGGAATTTAACATATATTTGTGTTTAGTTATTACTTTGATACATTTTATCATTTGAATTAAGCGCCCTTTCTAATTTCCGGGGAAACATCAGCCCGCGAAATTTAAATAATTTCATTAACATTTGAGTTTTTTAAATCATTTTAGCTATTTAAAGGAATAGAATTCAAAATAAAATAAAGAATGTAAACAGAAACGCACTTTTGCTTTGAAAGGTATTAAAAATAGGTTATAAATTTTTTTAGACCGAATTCAAAATGCGCATTAAATTCTCACAGCACATAAAGGTCGAACATATGCAAGCATATATTCTCATTCTCGTGAGAATTTCTCAGAGTACTTTAACTTTTTAGAGCACTAAGTATGATATATGATTATGAATAATATATATCAAAAGAGAGGCATTTTTAACCAAAAAAGATAACATGTCTACCAAAAGAGATGAATGTTCAAACTAAAAAGATGAATTTTCAAACCAAAAAGACGAATTTTCAACAAAACAGTTGAATTTTTAAGCCAAAGCGATGATTTTTTCAAAACAGTTGAATTTCCCACCCATCTATGCTATAAACCTACTATACAAACATTTTTATCGCGTCAACTTACGTCTACACGAATTGAGATATCGAGTTTCCTTAAAACAAAGATATTATATGTATATAGCTGAAATAAAAATGTTGGAAGACTGAATGCGGCGGTAATTAAACAGAAATTAATCAACAGCAGAGCTGGTTTTAAAGTTTGTAGACTTTTGAAAAATTTGGATAGCAATTTGTACCATTTCTTCGTTTATCTTATTTACCAAAAATTCCAGATGAAGATTTCATTTCTAATGCCATTTAAAAATTACGAAGTCACATAGCTAATTCTATGTTATAAAAATCTATGAATCGAGGATGCACTTGTCTATTCAATAGAATTACTTTTTCCAAATACTAAAAGGAAGTGTTTAGAGTTTCAATCGTGTGCAAAACATCTTGCCGACGTTTTATGAACATTATAGTTCACTTCTTCAGGTTATGTTGCTCTTATATATACTTTCTACGATGCCTGTGATTGGCCCACAGTGGAGACTGGTCGAACCTGATTGGCCAACCAAGTCTTTTTTTTTAACCCTGGAGGACGGAAAGCCAAATCGGTTGGGTATTATATCTACTGTCCCTATTGATGTTGTTAGGATGTTTTAAGAATTCGATTGCTTCTCTGTTTCCTTGGAAAAATATTGGGTTCTTGCGATGACGCTTGTTTTGTCAAATAAAATGTTGTTTCCTGTTTCGATATGATGCTCAGCTAGTCCTTATTGCATGCAATGTTTTAGCCTGACTTTACTCCCATGCATACGCTGACTCACCGATCTCGCGGTTAAAAGTTGTCCTATTTTCGCCGGTGATTTAAATATGCTTTGGATGTTGTGTTTGTTGAGCATTCTTCCTATTTGTTTTGTGACACCTCGGATGCAGGGCAGCACGATGGTCGTTTCTCTCTCTTTCTTTAGTAGCTTTTTCTGACTTGTTTTTTGAGTGTATTTTTTTATTGACTTATCAATTTTTTTGTGTAATCGTTCGTGTATTAAGATTTATTTATCGTTTTGTAATCTCTGTTGTAAGTTATCTTTAACTGTTATGGAGAGATGGGTAATGGTGGGAAGAGACAGGTAGGTATCTGTTTTGATGGGTGCGTTTTCTATAAACTTCATGTCCTAATTTTTTATCAGATCTTTTGTATACATATTAGGGTGTAATCGATTGATGAAATGGGAAAACTTGTGTAGTTCATCTAGATCATCTCTCCGCATATGACAAAAGTATCGTGAACGTAACGGCACAAAAATTCCAGTTTATAGGCTTGAATTAGTTAAAGATTTTGATTTCTAGATGTTCCATACAGATATTGGCTACTACAGGTGAGATTGGAGATCCCATTCCTGCTCCTGAGGTTTTTTCATAGAACTGGTTATTAAAAGAGAAGTAAGTATTATTGAGACAGTGTTCTATCAAAGGTATGAGATCGGAGGGGAAGTTTGAAAACGATTTAATAATATAAATTGTATCAGAGATTGGCTCTTTCGTAAACATTGATACTACGTCGAAACTTACTAGGATGTCTTGGGGTTGAATGTCCGGAAAGTGTTTAAGAGATTTTAAGTCTTTAATTCTACTTTAATTATTAATTAATTAAATTAATTTTAATTTTGATATAATCTTCTTTATTCATTATGACTGTTGTGTGCCTTTGTCTGCGAGTAATATTATGATGTCTTCATTTCGATTGAATTCTTTAATTACTGTTTTTTCTTGTTTTGGTAAGTTTAAGAAGGGAAGTTGGACTTGACGTAAGATGTTGGTCGTCCTACGTGGTACATAATTCACTTTTTCGAGTGGAAGAGTATATACTGTGGACTCCAAATTACTTATCTGTTCTTCTTTCGTGATTTTGGAAGAAGCTACTGCAAAATTAAGTGCTTAAGATAAGGGTAAAATTATTTCATTTTGTAGAGGATGGTTATAGATGTTTTTACTGTACTAGTTAGTGGTGCGTGCCTTACTGGAAGGAATTTGTCAAATTTTATTTTTTGATATTGAGTGGAAAGACCTTTAATTCGTTGGAATCGGTCAAATGATATGCGGTCCAACACAGATCAAATGTCAAATCTTAGGGTTTTTGATAGGAAAAGGTAAAGATTTATTAGTTTTTTGGACGTAGTGTGCAAGATAAATTTGGTATATTGTATTCTTTCTTTCAAGATAAGCGAACTTGTTTTATGCAAAATTGATTTGGATTTAGATGTTCCCAAATGGGCTTTCAATTGTAAAAAGTTTGTGACGACGTTGCCGTCCCTGAATCAAGAAAACTAAAAATGTTAGTAACTTAGCTTGGGAAAACCATCTAAAAAACAATCGGTCATCAATTCCCTTGTATACAGAGGTGTCTCCATAACAGATAAAGGTAACATAACAAAAGGAATTACAAAAAGTTAAACAAATCCTAATACAAATAATTAAACAAACAAATTAATAAAGCAATAAGAAAATACACTAAAAAACAAGTCAACATAGCCTACTAAAGAAAGTGAGAGAAAACGACAACTATCCTACCCTACATCCGAGGTGTCACAGAAAAAACAGGAAAAATTCTTAACAAACACAACATCCAAACAATGGAAAGGGGGAAACAACGCCAGGTATGCCAAATTATCCTAATAAAAAAAGTCAATTTTGAATACAATGCGATTCAATTGAATACAATTGGAATTCAATAGAACCTATTAAGTTGTGTATATTATAGGATACAACGCTAAAATACACCGCTTACAATTATATGAAGCAAATGCACTCTCGCATTTTAAATTGATAAAGCAAAGCAGAATATATAAAGTATGTCCTGCGGGCACAGAATCACATCATAATTGAAAGAGCTCGACGCTGTGTCAACAAAATATGGAAAGTGCACGATGTTTGCTTTTAAAATGCGAGACCACGGAAGCATTAGCAACTGCGACTACGATTTCTGTCGCTAACAAATCAACTCGAATTAATCGTAATTACTTGCGTCAGATGATACAGGGTGCCAATCTCTTCTCTCTATCCGGCAAATTTATCAATGCTTTATACCGTTTATATCCCGAATCCCGAATTTATATTGCTTGCCGAGATAGTATTCGATTTTGCTGTCTACCAAAACTTTATACCACTCTTTTTCTATAAACTCATAATAACGTTCGACGGAGAATATTAATATTTTTCAAAGAAATATCGCAGGCTAGAGGCCATCCATTAATTATTTACCTTAATTTTTAACTATTTTTAAACTTAGTACCACACGGAGAAAAAGGGATGTTCAAACGTAACATCTAAATGTTCAGGATTAACCTATTTTGTCTTTAATTATAGGACAGCAATCTAGATTTTCAAAATTAATATTTGTAGATATTAAAAAGAAAAAAGTTAAATATCAGAGAAATTACATGTATGGTTATGGCAAATAACGTATGTAAATATTTGAGGAGTTTAATATTATTTCTGATAATTCATGAAATGAATGAATAACTTATTTGTCAATTTAAAATTAAACTTTAATATTCGTACATGAACGAAAAACAGATAAAAGATATAAAATTTCGATCAGATGATACATTCAGTCAATTTGAGGTTATGTTTAATATTTTTAATAAAAAAAACTGGGTAAATAAGCAGAGAACGAATGATCTGTAGTCTACATTTAAAATTCTATCAATTTTAGGTTACTTAAACACAAATTTTGTTGAGTGTAGACAGACAAAAGTCGTTATCCAATTTTAAATAAACATAGCTAATTTTTATTATTTGGAAATGTTCAAAAATGGTAATATTCCATAATTGTAATATCGCAAATATATAGCCGTCAAACATAGCCGTGAAAGTCCAATACGTGATACGCATGCGCTCGGACGATTTTAACATCTAAATATGTTTCAATTTAACATAAAAATATTTTTACGCCTAACATCTCAAAAAGATAGTAGATATTTGGCATGAATATCTGCATATTAGGTGGTACAATCTTACCCTTTCAACATGTACATTGAAGCATCCATTTTTCTCCGTGTTGTGATAAAATAATAATAATTATTATTTTCGTCACAGAAAAGTAATAATAATGATTTCAATTGTTTGGATAGAGTAAAATAATTGGTAAAAGTACAGCTTCCTCTTCACAAAAACCTTCGAGGTAAGAAATCCGTGCGTTACATATTTGCATAATCTTTCAATATCCACATAAATTAATCTTTAACATCTAAATGATTGTCCTACAGTTAAACCATAAATATCTTTTGAAATTTAATATTTCGATAGAAAAAAGTTGGGGATCAGTTCAAAGTTTTTAGGGAGACAAAATAAACATCGGATTTGCATATACTGTAAACCTGATTTATTGTCATGAACAAAACTTCCAGAGTGTCGAATTTTGAAGCGGAAATTTTCATATTTCAACATTGAAAAAGGGCTAAAATTCTTAAAAGCCTGAGGAAAAATTAATCTTATGAAGTAAGTTTAAAGCTAAAAGGGAAATGCAACGATTTTAATAAGGCCATAAAAATGCTGAAAATAGTTATGATTTGTTGTCCATCAAAAACAATTTCCTTTCATTATTTCACAATAAAATTAATTTTGCACATGTTAAATAAAAGTTTAAAGACTGTTGAGTACGTATGTTCTATGATGCATATAGTTAATATCACAATATTATGTACCTTTTCATTTTGAAAATAAAAATTCAAAATAAAAATAAAGTAAGTTAATACATTCATGTGATGACATCGTGTTTTTAGCATTTATTTAATTCAAATAAAATTTCTTTGAGTGAAAACAATGGTGTGTTTCTATCAAATCAATTTTGTTTCAATCAAAAAAATATTTGTTCAAATCGGCCAAACGAAATGCAGTAACCGCTTTCTTGTTTTTAACGGCAGAATTAGAACAAGAAAACCAGAAAATCATCAATTAATTTTAAATACTGAATAGCATACATACATACTATTCATACTATGATAGATTCCATTTATAAATGATTTAGAGTTAATTTTTCTTTAAAAAGTGACTTAAATGAATGTGCACCCCTGCGCATCATAAGTGTCATTAAAACGCACTTGAATCGACGTATTCCTAAAAGCCTTGAATTGTTAAATGAATTTGATTAAGAACGGAAAAATTCAATTTTTCAGGGTAATTAGATTGGAAATTAATTACATTCTAAGAGAAATTGTTGACGAAACTTGAGTTAATTTGAGCAACAATTGATTTTCTATAGTCTACAAATTTCGGCTTGGCAAACATTACACAAAGTATATGAAGATATTAATAATAATTATCTATCCTGCAGAGGTAAAATTGACCAATATGTCCTTGACTCATCATGTACTGACCAAAAAAGGAACAAATTCCGGTCCAGGACCCAATTCAACGTGACTGGACTCTCTTTCATTTCGCTTTCAGTTCAGCTTAACAAAAACAAACTCGTTGTAAGAATATTTTATTTCCTTCTCTCATGCTATTTTTTTTTATTGTCTTGCAAAATAAATAAGTTTTCAAAAATTAAGTCTTCTAAATATTGAGAATTTTCTCAAGGATGTATGAAGTAGTTTAAAAATATTTTTGTGCAAATTTTTGTGAATAATGAATACTAAATCTTCGCACACAAAAATGAACACACTCATTTTAGGAATACTAATTATAAGCATTATATAAGTCATACCATAGTGACATTTTAAGTTTAAAAACTCGGAGCATAAAAATGTCGAAAAAGCAAAAAGGAGGGTCGCCATTTTAATTGAGGAAAAAAATTCTCGGTTTTCTCCCAGTTCCCAAAACTTTTTCACGTTCACTCAAATAAAGAAATTCGAACTCTTAAAGCTACATCTTTTTCATTTAAAGTAATCAAAACTGAAATACTAATTAAAGTACCCAAGTTGGAAATCTTCTGCTTAAACTATTACACTTGATATTTATAATTCAAACGTTAAAAAAAAAATATATATATATATATATATTTATTTATTATTATTATTATTATTAACAATGGGATGGCCTTATAAGACAGTGAAAATGCTTACTCATTTGATTCAGTGGCCGATGATTCAGTTGAAGGCATAATCAATTAGAAGCCTTATTTTTTAAGTTTGAAGTCGTTTAAAATTAACAATTGAATTGCTCTGCGACCAAACTGGAAAAAGGAGAATAGGAAAGAATGTAGAAAACGTGACTCGCTGACAGGCATGGAATTCAATGAAAATGTCACGGAAATGATTAAATGAATTAATCACAAAGAGAAAACTAGCACGATTTGGGGTGGGAAATAAGCGAGCATGAGCCCTTTCTCAAGCCTCTAAGGACGGAATAGTTGACCCTACATTTTGTACTACAATATTCCCAATTAACTTAATGAATTAATTAAATTTCCAGAAAAAGAAATGCTTTCAGTTTATCAAAAACGCATAATAATTACTTCTGCTATAATATTAAAAACAAAACAATAGATAACTGCAACAGAGAATTGTTTCAGAATGGGGAGTAAACGAACAAAACATGATTAATCCGTTTATGTTCATTTCTCAATAAAGAAATGGTCTACCTTCAAGACGAATAGATATTCAAGAAATATGAACATAGAGTTCCGTAAATGCGAGCATCTGCATGAAAACCTTAATCACAAAAATGAGTTTACTTTATTCATTACTATTGTTGCTTAAAAAATTAAAATGGATTTATACAGTTTTGTATCCTGTGATAAAAATCGTATAGGAAAGTGAAATTCTGATGGATGTGAATTCTTTATATATCTATGATATGGTTTACATTAAATTGCAATTACAATTTTGGTTAATTATTTTTTATTTTTTATTTGAAATTTTGTACTGAATTGGAAGAGGAATATGTTTTATTTTTATTAATGTGAGTTGAAAGCGAGGATTAATTTTAATTTAGAGCATTGAAAATGTTAGCTGGAATTTATATTTTTTAACCAGCAATGTTTGGACTGTTAAATTTTAAAAATATATAATTTCCCACTTTAGCAAAACTATTATATTAAATTATATTAACGAATTTAGAAAATGCCGATAATAAAAACTGTACAAAATAAAATTACCGAAATTATCAAATATCCAACACTGTCAAATAGCCAACAGAGGGGAATTTCCGAATCTAAACAATAAAAAATTGGTAAATAATTGAATAAATAAAATAATTTCATTTGACGAATCTAATTTTTATTTAATATAGTATTTAGTATGTTCTTATTTATTTATAAAATAATTTTTTAGTTGCTCGGATTTGGAAACTTCATAATTCGAAAATTTTATAGTGTGTTGGATATTTTATAATATCCGCAATTTTATTTTGGTGATTGTCTACTATCTGAAATTTTCCAAATCAGTAAAATATTACACAATAAACTCTCAGGAATTTTAAATTCTCGACAATTTTCTATTTCGTATATTTTCTTTGTTGGGAATTTTACAGTGTCGGGATTTCCATTTTTCAGAATTATTCAGTCGTCACATTGCTCGTTTTACATGAACAGTAAATTATGGAAAAATATTAAAAGAATTTATTTCTTTAATTTAAAATGAAATAGGTTAAAAGGCTGAAGCAATATTTGGACAGAATTTCAAATGGTATAAAAGCGTTTATTATGAATCTATAAATTAAAAATTATTTGAAAATTTAAAACAATTTATAAAGTTTTGATCGGACGTTTACATGAGTTTTAACTGCTGAGGCTTTCGAATTGAGACAGTACAATTTTTATCATTAAAATCTGTAATTTGTTTAATTTTGAACAGATTCAGAATCATCTTTTAAAACCGAGTATTATTCAATTTTGAATTCTCAAACTATAATTTAATTTTATAAATGATTAAATCTTTGATTTATATTTACAGTTAATGAGCTTAAAATGTTTTTATCCCAAAATTTTAATTGTAAGCGATTTTAATTTATAATCACTTCAAGTAATACTTTTGGTAAATTTAAGCTTACAAAATTTGTAATTGAACAATTTTTTATTCAAACGCGCAATAATTCACACATATAAAATGGAAGATTTTAACACTTTTCAATTACAGAAAAACGTTTAAAAATTGCACATTCAATGGCAACATTTAATTATTAAATGTTGCCAAACAGCGAAATTTGTAATTAATTCTGAATAAAACGCAAAAACCCACGTCATAATTTGCAATACTTTCAATTGAAGCACAAATCAATAAATTTGTTTATATCTGTAACTTGGTTAATTTTAACAAATTCAGAATCGTTTTTTAAAATCAATTATTGTTAGATTTTTAATACCCCAACTACAGTTCAATTTAAAAAATCATGAATTACTGTATATTTACAGTTCATAAACTTGAAGCGTTTTTGATAGAAAATTCTCAATTCGAAACGCTTTTAATTTTTAATTGTTTAGGTAATTATTCTTACTATTACTACCTGTATTTAATAACGTCCAAAATATGAAAAAACCATGCGTAACTAATTTTTTTCATCAACAAATAGATTCATCATGTTTTGCTCGCTTACTACTGAAATGTAAACAAATAAACAATAAGCACCCCATCTTTAATTTCCATGATGATTCTCTTTTTCAAGAACCTCAACCCTTTTCTTGACAAAACTTCCCGCGACTCCTAGATTATCGATTGACACCCAGAAGTTTAAGTAAACGTCAAAAACATTTCTGACCTAGTGCAAAGACCCTCCACTGCCCTAGACTAGAGCAAATAAAAATAAAATAACCCACGCACAATAAAGCAGAAGAATCAGGAAGGAAACTTCAAAAGGAAGAAAAATCTTGCTATCGTCCAAGGTACACACTTTTGACATTTTACGTCCGGCGTCTTTCGTGGCCAAACACTGTGCATGTCGATTGTTGTCGACCCTCATTGTCACTTGAGATAAAACTCGTGTTCCAGATCCTCGAGATAAAAACGCAAGGTTCACACCTGTGACGAATTCAGATAGCGAAAATATAAATTCTCAGTTGACAACTCACACAGGCCCAAGTTCCTGGAAATCTCGACCACCCGATACCTACGACCAGAAGTGCCTTCGCATTCGCAGATTTTGTCTCTCACTTACCTGTGCATTTTTCTGACTTGGGCGTTGACGCCATCATTCTCCCGTCTCTCGTTCTCGCCAAGCACAACACTATCTCATTTTCGCGACCGGCAGCCCTGTAATCCACGCACTAACCGCGATTTAAATCTAATGTAAACTCGACGTGCACCGCTACATTTTCGTTTGTCAACCATTTTCATCTGATCGAGCTCGCATCTGCCATCTAGTAGCGAGTGTTAAAACTCTACGTGAGTGCACAAGAACGGAGAATGGAGCAAGTCCGTCCTGACCTGCCACTTGCTTGACATTTCTGGATTTTTTACCCAAAAAGTCACAAGCAAGCGAGTTATTTGGGGTTCCCGCGGTTTGCCGACCTGAATTTTCTGGGGAAAGCAAAAGTGCATTATTTTTCTAAATAAAGGACGAAAAAAGAGGAGTAATTAGTGGAAAAAATAGTGCGTGGAAAGAGTGTACAGTCTGGGCAAGTAAAGCACGTGGTGTGGTGTACAGTCGGGACAATAAGTGTTTGAACAATAACAATTAACAATTGCATTTGAAGTTCTGGGAACTAATATTTGAAGTGGATTTTCAACGAATTTTTTAATTGAAAGGAACTTTTGGACTTGATTTCTTGATGGACAGCCTTTGAGAAGGTGTGCACTTTTTAATCTGATTTTCTTGTTTCGAATATATATGTCCCTGCTGGAAGCAGAAAGATTAAAAATTATAAAAATTGGGGGATAGGAAAAAATATAACTATTCTATTTATCACAAAGGGTCACTTTGAATCCCTAAAACCCTATATTTCCCTACCCCTCGGTCTATCCACTGACTGAAGTAGTATCTATATTTTCCTATATCCTTTATGAATATCTTTCTACTTCGAAGAAGAATTTCAATCTCTCATTTTTTGCTCTAGTCTATTTGAATTGTTCTCTACCTCGTTTTCTTTATCATCTTCTATTTTGTAGTATATTTCTCTACTACGAATTTTAATCCTTTTCTGTCTCAAAGGTTTTCGGTGACTTTGAAAACCTAGATTTCTCCTTAAATTTTTTGTTTAACCTTGAAGAACTGGAAATCTCCTGGAATATTTCACGAGAACCTTGAATTGATTTTTTTTATTTTAGAACAGTTATTTTATTGAAATGCGAATATTGATTTAAATAATCGCTGGGGGAATTATATTGACCCTCGATAATAAAATTTTGTAGAAATTGTTGATGTTGGTTGTTGGCTTT
>JAAAKG020159933.1:0-29506 GCA_010014905.2 Druon quercuslanigerum | reverse complement strand
TTGAATTTGATGTCACGTTTTTTCAGGTGCAGAATTAAAGTAAATTATTAATATTATAATTTTTCATTTTAGTAGCTGTTTCATTATATTTTATAAAATATTTATCATTAACAAAATTTTTAAAGTAAATACACTATCAGAAAAAGGCTGAAAGTTTAAAAGAAAATAGTTTATGACAAAAAAAATTCTTATTAATAGCACACCTTTCGAGGATCTTTTAATGAAAAAAGAAAAACCTAAGTGCTTCTACTTATAAAATAGTAATTTTATAACAAAGAATTATAAATTGTTATAAATAAATAAATTATTCATCAATATTTCAATTTCGAAACTTGACATTCAACTTTTGCAACAAATGTATAAGTATATAATACCCACATAAAAAGAATTTTTAAAGGCTTCTTTATCGAGAATCCAAAGCCTGAAAACTACAAAATTTAAAAGCCTTTGATTAAACTACCTTTACATTTTTTTAATTATCTACAAAAGTTTAAAAATGTAAAAACAAAATTTAAAGCCTAACTAATAATTCGAAAACTTTCAGATTCCAGAGCTTCAGTTTTAAAAAAAGTACACATTTTAGGCTCTTTAATTAATAAAAATGTAAAAATTCTTCAATTTATATTTTTGAATTTCAAAGGATCAGTATATTCAAACTCCAAACTTCAAACTCCCACCATAAGAAACATTCCTAATCTCTATATGAACTTGAATAAACATACTTGAAATTAAAAAATGTTTGAGGAGAAAAACTCAATTTAGAAAGCTTTTGCGATTCAACTATGTACCTTAAAATTTTAATGATTTCTAATTAATAATTTAAAAAATTATTAAACCAAATTATAACTTTAAAACACTTACAAATTTAACTAATAAAAAAACGTACCAACTTTTAAAATAAAACTGTTGAATATCAAAGGATTCGCACATTGAAAAAATTGAAAAATTTAAATTTAGATAACTAAATTTTAATAATATTCAAGGGTAAGTTAAATAATAATTCTTTGTCTAAGTTTGCCCTAAAAATATCTCAATATCGAGACTTTTAAACTCAACTTTAACCTGAAATATAAATGTACATTTTCCATGTAATAATAATGTTCACTAAATGTTTATGCATAAATAACAAAGATAGCTTTATAATATAGGTATTTATCTTTTGCTTTCTCTTTCTGATTCTGACAAAGCTTTTCGTCCTTTTTCAAGCTCCGCCGTAAAAATTCTGTTATAATCAAAAAGTTTACATTAAAGGATATCATACTCTGAAGGAATACTGACAGGTCGTCTTATTTCCTTTGAAAGATAGCATATAATTAAAACTACAGAATTTTCATAAAATGTAAACAATTTCAAATTGGTAGATAATTTTACAAAGTGAATCTGTAAACTGCCCAACGCGATCACGATCTTTTTTATCAATTTATGGGTGTCGCAATTATGTCCGATTCTTAAATTCAAATTTTTTAGGGTCGCTTATCATGAATTAGAAGTAGGATTTGCAAAATTTAACATGGTGAATTCAAAATGGCGGACGTTGACGAGTTGAGGCTTTCTTTATTTAATGAATCCCGCATTACTTTTTTTTCGTTTTTTTATTTTAGTTTTGTTACTTTTTAAAAAAATTTCTTACTGTTTTTAATTCATCTTTTCTTCGCTTTTTTTTATTAACAATCTTTAAATTTATTTGAACTGAAAATCTTTTCGACTATTTTATAGATTCTCTATCATAGTCCTATTTAGTGTAGTGAAAAATGTCATGTTGGGAAATTTATTTTTAGCCCAGTTAAACATTTTTAAAGCTCATGCTTTTAAGGTCTCCTCCAACAAAACTCTTGCTACATTTAGATACTCTGATGCATCCAAAATTCTATCAACAACTAAATGATCCTAAATAAAGAAAAAAAATATTGAAATAAATTTAAAGATTATTAATAAAAAAGCAAAGAAAAGAAAAATTTAAAAAGTAAAAAGAACACTTAAAAGAGTAACAAAAAAAACAGAACAAAAATGAAAAAAAGACAAAAAAAAGTAATGCGGGCTTTGTCACGCAAAGACAGTCTCACCCTTGTAAAACGCAAAAAGCTTTGACAACTTTCCATTAGCAACAAACTAAGATATGCGAGAATTTCGTACATCCATTTTGAATTCGCAATGCTGAGTTTTGCCAATCCTACTTCAGATTCGTGACGAGCGACACCAAGAACCTTCGTAAACCAAATTTGATTAACTCGGTTAATTTGAAAAAAATTTGTCCAGCATATTGGATTCTTGTTTACCATTTTCCGCCTGCCATATTGGATTTTCTAAATCTGACTTCAGATTCGTGATCAGCGACTGCAAAAAGCTTCTTCAAACAAATTTGGCTGCAATCGGTTAATTTGACAACAAGTCCGCCATATTGGATTCTTGTCCGCGACTTTGGGCCTTATGTTGAATTTTGTAAATTTAGCTTCAGACCAGCGACGCCAAAAACCTTCATAAACCAAATTTAGATGAAATCGATTGATTTGAAAAACCATTGTCGCCATATTGGATTTTTGTCGCCATTTTCGGTCCGCTATATTGAAAGTTGCAAATCTGACTTCAGATTCGTGATCAAAAACAATTTACGAAAGATGTATAGATCTTTCTTAGATAAACAACTTTCGTTCTATTATTTTCTTCCCAGTTTCTATCGCTTGTCCAACAATATTTTACTGTTTATTTGTTATCCCATTATTCACGAATAAAGCAAAAACTTTTCACGCTTTTAAAAAGTTAATAATAAAGAATTTTTAAATCAGATACAAGTGGCAAAACTTGATTTTTAGCTTGAGAGGGTCACAAAACTTTGGTGTAAAGTTTCGAACAATTCCAATACTTTCTCAATCTTGAATCATAAAAATGTAAAAACGCTTTAAAAACATTGTAATATAAATGTAAATTTGCGAACATAGGTTTGGAAAAATTAAAACTGTCAATTAATTAAAACTGTAAGAATAAATATTTGGAAGTATTATTTAGTGAATATGCGAAATTACTGTAACAAAAATAAACATAGAAAGTAACACTTTGCAAAATGATAATAATAATGGCAATAAAAAGTTGATTTTATTTTTAATAATATTATGTTTCTACACATTGAATTTTGCAAACGATTTTTTGATATGATACAGTCCTTGGCAATAACACAATGCAACCAAAATTACGAAATTAGTTACTTTTAAATTAACTAATATAAATAAAATATAATATATTTAGTTTTTAGCAACTTTCATCATGATATCAATACATTTTTTTATATTTTAGTAAATGTAACGCAGATTAGAAATTTTTTTAGGAATACTATCAACCCCTGAATTAGGGATTGAAATAAGAAGCAAGTGACTAAACATTAAAAAATTCTTTAAAAAAACATTGTAAAGGTAAAGCATAAAAAAGCATTCTGGACACTTTATATTTTTTCGTGATTTGACCTTAACATTAAAATATTGTTAATTTTTTACCTTTAAACTAGAACACGTACGCCAATTATTTTACGGAGAAAATACATTTCTTAAAGCGAGTATTATTTAATTATTAGTGTAATTTAGATTGTGTGAGAATATGGTATAAATCAAGCAGATTATTTATAATTCGCCCGTAAGTATGACTTCACAATTTTTAAGAAATATGCGGTAACAATAATCTATGTTTTCTACCTTTTTTTGAATAAATTATAATAAAAAGTACTTGAAATTGTGTCTTATGAATATTAATATTTAAACAAATTATTATTTCAATATCTCACCAATTTTGTATCAATAATTTATTAAAATAATAATATAATTAGCTCTCTCTCAAAATTTTATTAAATTGAAAAATATAGTCCATCAAAAAAAAATTGTAACGTTGCAAGAGAAAGTTGTTTTAATGATAAAAGTTTATTAAACGTTTTATAAACGTTTTTAAATAGTACAGTAATTATTTATTTATTATTAATATTGCAAAAACAGCTACAGATAGACTGAAAGGCATTAATTTCGAGATCACTAGAAAAATAATAATTTAAAATCGTTTTATACTTGTGAAGAAATAAACAAAAAATGCATTTATAATAAAAAAATAAATAAACATTATAAAATATTTTATAAACATTTATAAAACGTTAAAGTAACATCTTAAACACGTCTAAACTGCGTCATGATAACGTTTTAAAAGGGTGTATCTAATTTTTTTATGTTTTTTAAATAACGTTTAAAAACGTTCAAACAAGAAAATATATGCACAGACAGCGGAAATTTTCAACACCTTCGTAACTTTACTGCAACTTTAAATTAACTTTTATTTCTAATGTTTCAAGGTCGAAATTCTAATATTGTCCCAATGTTTCACGAAATTCACGGAATTTAACTAATTAGTAAATGTCAGGAAAATCGTAATATTCAATAAATGCACAAAATTCAAGGCATTGCTGAAATTAATTGAATAAATTTAATTTAATAAAATTATGGAATTTACAGAATGTATGAAATTCATCGACTCCAACGAATTCCCTGAATTCCATAAATTCCACGAATTTCATGAATTCCGAAAATTTCTCGAATTCTGTGATTTGAATTCCTTCGACTAAATGAATTCTAAAAATTCCGCTAATTTATTGAATTTTATCAATTCCGAAAATTTACAAAATTTCCTGAATTCCATTCGTTTCCATTAATTTTGTAAATTTCTTTAATTCCGTAAATGCGGCTAATTGTATGAATCATGTGAATTGCGGGCGTTACGTGAATTCCATTAATTTCTTGAATTCCGTTAGTTCCGTGATTTCAGTCAGTTCCTGGAATTCCTTGAATCTCGTGAATTCCATGAATTCTATGAATTTCGTGAATTCTGTAAATTAGGCGTATTCCTTGAATTCCGTTAACTCCTTGAATTCCTTCGATTTTATGAATTCCGTAAATTCCGTGAATTCCATGAATTTAGTAAATTCCGTGAACTCCATGAATTCCGTAAATTCCGTGAATTCCTTTAATTCCGTAAATTTTTTGAATTCTGTGATTTGAACTCCTTCGATTACATGAATTCTGAGAATTCCGCAATTCATTGAATTTCCTGAATTCCAAAAATTTACAAAATTTCCTGAATTCCTTTCGTTTCCATGAATTTTGTGAATTCCTTTAATTTCGCTAATCGGGCTAATTATATGAATTATGTGAATTGCGGGCATTACGTGAAATCCGTAAAATTCTTGAATTCCGTCACTTCCGTTATTACAGATCATTCCTTGAATTCCTTTAATCTCGTGAATTCCACGAATTCCGTGATATCTATAAATTAAGCGTATTCCATGAATTCCGTAAATTCCGTGAATTCTACGAATTAAGCGTATTCTGTGAACTCTGCAAATTGCCTAAATATCGTGAATCTCGGGAATTCCGTAAATTCTATAAATTAAGCGTATTATTTGAATTCCGTAAATTCCGTGTATTCTACGAATTGAGCGTATTCTGTAAACTCTGCAAATTGCCTAAATATCGTGAATCTCGCGAATTCCATGAATTCCATGAATTCCGTGAATTCTATAAATTAAGCGTATTCCTTGAATTTCGTAAATTCCGTGAATTCTACGAATTAAGCGTATTCTGTAAACTCTGCAAATTGCCTAAATATCGTGAATCTCGCGAATTCCACGAATTCCATGAATTCCATAAATTCCATGAATTCTATAAATTAAGCGTATTCTTTGAGTTCCGTAAATTCCGTGTATTCTACGAATTAAGCGTATTCGTTGAACTCTGCAAATTGCCTAAATATCGTGAATCTCGCGAATTCCATGAATTCCATGAATTCCATGAATTCCGTGAATTCTATAAATTAGGCGTATTCCTTGAATTTCGTAAATTCCGTGAATTCTACGAATTAACCGTATTCTGTAAACTCTGCCAATTGCCTAAATATCGTGAAGCCGTGACTTCAATGAATTTCACAAATTCCGGGAATTCCACAAATTCTGCGAATTTCCTAGATTCCATGAATTCTATAAATAGCGTGAATTCAATTCGGTGAATTCTAAAATTCCGTGAATTCCTTGAACTCCATGAATTCCGCAATTTCTATAAATTTCGTTATAATTATGAATTCCACGAATTTCCTAGATTTCGTAAATTCCTTCATTTCCATGAATTGCACGGAAAAAAATTCTTGAGGGGAACAAGTAAATCGGGAATATATTAAACTCAAAGAAAGTCTTTGGTTAGATTAGGTAAAATGTTTAGTTAGTTTAGGTTAACATTTAGTTGCTTTATATAAATTTTTCTCGTAAATCAGTAATTTTTACAAAGTGGCTAATTCATGAAGTTAAAGTGTAATATTTGATCTCCCAAATATTTTGAAATGCTTAATAAAACTATATTTTATCATTATTTTTTGTACTAAGTAACAAAAAGTTTGTATTTTCTAAAGAAATGGCGCAATTAAAAAATATTGATAATAACATGTATTGCTCTAAGACATTTTGCAGTTATTGAAACCATTTTTTAATTTAGGTGAGCAATATATTTTTTCTGAAAATTGCGAAAAGATAGTATTTCCGCAATAAATTATACTGTTAATACATTTTAATTTTAGCATTTCTTATGAAAGACACAGCTTGCAATTATTTAAACAATTATTAATGAAATGTTCGCAATATTTTGTTTCAGAGTATTTTATTCTTTATAATTCATATTCAAAATAATGTGAAAAATATTCAGTTTTAACTTCTGAAATGTCGAAAACTGAGTAATATGGGATTTTGACGATTTAAAAGGATAAAATTATGTAAAATAAAAAAGTGCCTGAAAGAGTTGCAAAATGTGTAAAGGAAAAAAAATCCTTCCTTTTTTCATTAATCAACTCACCACTCCTACATATCATAAATTAGAGACTTATAGCCATTATCCTGACTTAAACCGGGTTTTATTAAATTTCAGAACCTTTAGAGAATTGAAAGCCTTTTTGTTATTACAACAAAAAATGACAAAAAAAGTCATCGAAAATTAATTATTAGTAATGTTTTTCAAAAAAATGTGTTTATGTAAATTAAATACTGTACTTGTGAGCAAAGAACTCGTCCAGCGCTTGAAAACACGTAAAACAAATGCAAAATAATTGTGAAGACAAAACTTTTTTATTCCTCTTCATTTGCCATTAAAATATTTACAGTTCTTCCTCTTTGAAAGTCAAAAAAAGTAATATACAAATCAAGGATTAAAAATAAATGTCATGAGGGACATCAGGTTTCGGGGAAAATATATTTGATTACTCCTTCAGCAATTTTAATACAATTTTGCGGCATAAAATTGTTGTAACAAAAAATTATTGTCAAATATTATTATGTCTTTTTATTTTTAAAATCATTTTTGAAGATTTTAGGCACTAAAAAGCTAATTTTAGATCATCTGATAATACAAAGTTCTGGAGAATTTATTTCTGAAGCAAATCAGCTTCTAGTTATTCAACCAGTTAAAACCTTATCACTTCGGTGATAATAATAAAAAAAGAAGCGATTAAAATCAAGAGCTCCAGCAAAAATATAATTTTTTAAATAATTAATATTTGCGCATGTTTAATATCTATAACGTCCAAGAGACTATTATGAAATAGTTTTAATGTGACAATGTCACGAGCCATTTTTTTGTACGAATTTTATAATCTGTACCTTCAGAAAGATAACCACAAAATTTTTTAACGGTTTAGAAAATTTTCGATTTAGATTCAAATTTTTAGCAAATTGCTGTTCCAAGAATGTTTAATTCTTAACAAATTAAACTTGGTTTATATAACCATGTCTTCTTTCTTGGACTGGTTTATGATATACAAATATGAATATCTCAGATGTAAAAGTTTGGGTCACATAAACTATAAGATAACGATAAAGGTGCCATTAAAGTTGATAAATGAGATTCTAGAATATTCATTAGATACAGTTTGAACCAAATTATTCATTTACGCATTAATTAATTTTGCCCCTGATTGAACAAAATGACGATCGTTTATAACCTGGTTTTCATCTTGGCGGTTTTCTTTTATTCTATTGGTAAATATAGTTCTGTAATCAAACTATAATTGCAAATGCTGTTAAACTTTCTAAAAGTAATAATTTTACCAAAAGGAATACAAAAATTGCTTGTCAAATAAAATTATTAGTTGATAATAAATAATAATTTATTGTTTTAACAATTGAAAATATATTTAGAAATACATTTATGTAACTTAATAAAAATAAAATCCTCGTTTAAGGAATTTTTGAAAAAACTTTTTGTATACAAATGGGATTTGTTTAAATAATTAAAAATTAAATGAACAGTGTTGTTACAAAAAAAGATTTCAAAAATATTTCAACAAGTTCCATTTGTTTAGAAAATTAAAAATTAAAGAACCATTGTTAATAAATATTCCACTAGACTAATAGTAATCATTTTTAGGGTGAAAACAATTTTTGAACAAAAATTTTTGTAACAAATTTTATTTGCTTAAATAATTAAAATAATCTTTGTCGAATTTAAAATTAAATGAGTGCGTTCGTTGCCCTTTAGCATGCAAAAAAATTTTGCCATGCATTTTTGGACCACCCTATTGTCCATTTGTTACTGTAATTATATTTTATAATATGATTTGAATAATTAATACTGCACAATTTTTAATCTTATTTATTTGAAACTGGTTGTATTTACATCTAAAATTATAAAATTTAAAAATAGCAAAGGATTTAGTTGTGAGGCCTGAAAGATTTAACTGTGTCAAAAATGTGGATTTAAAACTACAATTTTCAACATTGAAGGTTCAATTATTTCAATCGCTTTGCAAATAGTCTAATTAATATTTAGAAGCTTTTAAGATCAATTAATTTAAACTTAAAAAGTTAAAAATAAAACAATTCTCGACTACTTTTAAAAATTGAAGAATTTTTCGATCAGGGTTTTTACACTTTTAGTTAAAAATAATTAATTCTTAGACCGTAGAACGTGATTTTTAAATTTAAGCAAAAATCTAAAGTTCCTTCAGAGAAAGTTTTGTTAAAACATTAAATATAATAATTTTCCTCCCTTTAGATCTTGAAACACACTGCCTATATGTTTAGTATAAACTAAACTAAACTAGGACCCGCCGTAAATGTCCTTTTATGTAAATATCCGCAAATATCGTTGAAAGGACCCAACAATTATCAAAGAAATATTATTTAGTTTGAATTTACAAACTGCAAAGCGCGCGTCTTTTGATTTTTTATATTACCAAAATTTAAGCATTTTTATTAATAATTCTTAAAAATTTAAGAGTACACTCAACTTTCAGTTAGTTCAAAACTCAGTTATGTCAACGATCAGATATATCAAAACGGACCGCCCAGTTATTTCACATTTTATATCCCCTCCACTTAGCAACACGTGATACTTAACAGCACATGCACATTGATGGAGATAAGGGGAATTTGAAGTAACGGAACAATTTTCATTTCAAAAGCTTCGCCTTAACTTAGAGTTGAGTGTATTTATGTTTATCTCTTGAAAATTGAACAATTTAATTTTAACGATCTTGCTTTGGAATTTTGCCACAAGGAGGGTATGTTGTACCGACAAACATTACAAGAAAATTAATTTCCTGTCTATTTTTAGGAAGAAGTTCACAATTCGACTGCTTACCTAATGGCGACCCCATTCCTGGAATTCCTAGTAACAGATCATCATCTGCTCCTGAAATAAAACGCTCTCTTGGCAGGTCTTCTTATTCAAGCAAACCTCGTTCTGGGGCCATGTGTTCTTCTTCTGAGCCTTCTCTTCGTGAAAGGTCAAGGTCTCCTCCTGTCAGGTGTATGACCATACCTGTCACGATTAATTCTTTTCATGGAATTGAATATGGTCTTGACCAGCTTCAGTTTCTTCAGCTTACTTCCCGCACTAATCCGAATCGGCCGTTTGAGCTTCGAAAATACACGTTTCCTGTGGAGAAACGATTTCGATTACTGGCAGGAAGAAATCTCTATGTGCCCATACCAAGCCAAGAACAAATTGTATTATCAACATCTGATGGTAACGTTTTCGCAATATTGGAGAGTAAGACGCTTCTTGCTGGAATATATTCATCTTTTTCTGGCACTCCAGGTAATAGACGAGCAAAACTAAACATAGAAAGCGGTACTATTAGCGCAATGACCCCAGCTGAAATCAGGGAAGTACCAGTAGGCCGCCTTCGCCCTATTTCATTTTATTATAGAGTAGAGCGTCTAACTCGAAATCATCTAGCATAAATTTAATTACAAGTCAATGTGTGTCTAATGTATGGAATTATGATTCGAATTCGGCTTAGATGTTACAAGTAACTTGTTATTATAAATCATTTTTAAGAGGACTTTGGTCTATGCGATATCAACTATAGTCGATGATTTCACGCTTCATGAGTTCTACGATCATTTACACTTACGGGAAAAGCGAATTGCAAATTAATTTTGGAACACTTTAACAGTTGTATGTTACTGAACAATAATAATCCGTCACGTAATTACGAATTTTAGTTTTTTTTTCTTTGTATTAAGGATTAGTTTACTTTTTTCAAATGTGTCTTGCCAACGCAAAAATTGTAGTTAGATTTTTTTAATTTTTAATCCGAGGTATAAAAAACACCAGGACGTCAGGGTTCTGGCATAACTCGAAGAAATCTCATAATTTTTTTTTTTTAGTTTAGGGGTCAGACAAAATTTACTATGTGTTTTTGGGGTCGCTGAATGCGAATACAAGTTTTCGACGTTATCTCAGAGCGCTAACTTGCTGAAGTTTTTTGGACCTCTGGTTTGAATTCAGTGACCCCAAAAACATATAGTAAACATGGTCTTACCCCCGGACTAGAAAAAAAATATGAGATTTCTTGGGACTATGCCAAAACCTTGACGTGCTGGGTTTTTTTTATAATTGTAGGCTACAAAGTTAATTATATAGGTGGAACTTTTGACAGCTATAAATTGTGATAGAAAGCACAGTCAAAACTTGAGATCAGTAAAAAAACTCAAGTAATACAATGGCATGCGAAATGAAGTTTCAAAATTATTAAATAATTGTTTATTAGCAATTATTATTTTACTTTTTTCTTTATGCTGAGAAAAGGACAGAATAGTGATAGTATTATTTGAATTTTTTTACTTGTTTGAGCTTTCTATCACTATTTGTAGCTGAGATTAGGTCCTACCTTACAGAAAATGTCAAGGAATTCGCCTGATTTTTTTAACCTCGTTTCTAATGATTTTTCAAAAAAATATAACAAGTCAAAGTTCACTGCTTTAAAATTGACGCTGTTGACCCTGTTTTTAAATCTTCGCCTAACTGTAACTTTATTGATAATTAATGTATGATGGTGTTATGAGTTAAGAATTTGTTCGCAAAAAAATTATCTTCACAGTTAATTGTGTTACGTTCTAAAGCGATTTTGTTCCACAGAACAGCGCCGATTCTCAAAACCTCGCCTATTCTGTGTTGTTTTTCGTAGAAACAAAAATGTTCTTAGTGCTTTCTGTGCATAAAGATTTCCGCAACATTTGTAAATAGTTCCAAAAATTTCCGGTAGATAGTCAAATTTTTTCCACATCGCTATTCAAAAACATCGCGAAATTTTTCAAAAAATAGCCTCGTTAGGATTAACCAAATTTCCTTGCTTCTACCGAGCTTCGCGCTCGATAATGAATTTCCCTCGCGATTTGCTTTTAGTCTTTGTATATTCCCCACACCTGCGCACATATTTTTTTAAACTTAAGGTCAAACCATCGACAACAGTAATTTGATGATAGTGAATTCTGTTTTGTTAAAGCTTCTTCGGCTTTAACGCTCACATTCTTATCACGTATCTGATGCTTCGCGTTACACATACGTTCTACACATCAGCCTTACCTTTTTCTAACTTCTCAATTATATACCTAGCCTCAGTCACGCAAGAAAATAAAATTAATGAGGGGTTGGGCAGTGGTGATTCGTTTAAGCCAATGGGCATAGTTTTTTATGTTTTGAAGGTCACCAATCTTCAGGAGCATTTTGTTAGATGAGAGTTTATATAATCTCATTTTCACATTCCTGGTCCTCCTTTAGGTAGGAAACCAAAAACTTACATATATTGAAAACACAATTATCTAATGGAAAATATTTGAAATACTGTTAATTAGTTAAATAAAAAATATAATTTTTGATTTTCCATTATTTCTTATGTTTTCAAAATTTAAATTATCGATTTTTTAGGAAAATTCCAAAAGTTGTTACGATAATCTTGTAGGGCATTCAAAAAGCAACGTTTTTCTTCTTTTAATTTTTTTTCATATCCTGCGTTATTTAACTTAAAATCTTTATTTTCGTGTGCTTTTTGAAATTATGAAAATGCTTTAACTCTGGTAATTTTGTTTTTATAAAAAAAGTCATGATGAGAAATTTTTTTTTTTGAGTACTTAATAATTGTGTAGGGAATTCTCGAATCTTGAAAAAAGTGGTCTTAAAAAATTGCAAGATGTGCTCACATTTTAAACTTTAATCTAAAATGGCTGTCTGACGAACTTGAACTTTATTTAAGGACACTAAAAGAGTATACTAAAGGCAAATTCAATCTGTCAATTCTTTCGAAAGTTACCTGTCTAAGAAACTAAAAATCTACAGACACAAGGACATAGTCACGCAAAGAGACAGACAGACATACATATTCGCAAAAACCTGTTTTTCGGATTCTAGGGGTCTTAAAATGTGCAAATTTGACAAAAACAAGGTAATTCAAATTTTACACCATTCTAATACCTACTCCGATGAGAATGTAAAAATTATTTAATTGGTCATGAATAATGTTTTAATAGTTCTGACTTTTGCTTTTAATCCTGCAAAATAGCATTAACACATAAAAAAGTATATCTTTTGAAAACCCACAGACGATCGGAAAAAGAAATTAAAAGACAAAAGTTGTGATGAGCATATTGCACACGCAGGGGGCAGATTTTTTTTGATTTTTAATGATATTTTTCACGATTAAAAAAAACTATGCATCCTATTAAAAACCGAATCATAACAAATTTGAAAATTTAAAGAGTTATCATGATAATCTTTTGGGGAATTTAAAAAGGCTAACGAACTTGACCTGTATTTTAGGACAATAAAAGCGTATACTAAAGGCTAATCCAGTCTGTCAATTGTTTCAAAAGTTATCGTGCTAAACAACTAGAAATCAACACATACACAAACCCACAGGCACAAACACAAAGAGCGGCACACAAACAGACAGACACATTTTTTTAAACCTGTTTTTGGATGCAGGGGTTCTCAAAACCTTCTCCGATCAGAATGTAAAAATGAATACCTCAAAGGGACTCGAGTAAAAGACTAAAATAGTTATTAGATACTGTATTAACTAAACTCTTCATCAACCCATAACAATTTTACCGAAATAAACACGATTTTATCCCAGCAGAATACAAAATATATGGTGCTTACTGCCTGTTCTAAGAAGATTAGGAAATTAGGGTAAAGACAACCATGTCGATCCATTTGATACTAAGGAAGAAAATAATCCCACAGAAGTAACTTGATTAAGCGCCACATTGATATCCAAGGCCATGCACCAATAAGTCAAAGATACTTTATAGTTTCTCCAACGCTGCCAGGTGCCATGTATTCTGATGTTAAAAGGATGCTTGCCGAGGGTGTCATCAAGGAATTTTTCAGTGAATTGGTGGCACCAATTTTGATCACAAAGAAAACTAATGAGGGCTACCGAGTTTCTCTAGATTCTAGAAAATTAAATGCTATCTTATAGAGGAATGCATATCCCCTTCCGCTTATTTCAGATATACTTCAGCAATTTCTTGGTGTCAGGTTTATTTTAAAAATCGATTTTAGTTTAGCTTTTAATCCGACTCATTGTAAGAGTCTTGTCATTAATATAAGGGATTTGTGCTTTCGAATCGAGAACTATTTCAATTATTTTGTATGCTGTTCAGCCTTACGGATGCTCCGGTCGCTTTTAAAAGGTAATCAACAAAATTATCACCCCGAAGATGAGAACTAATGCGTTCTCCGACCTAGAACATACTATTGTAGTCAACGATAACTTTGATGAGCAACAGTATTTGTTAGAAAAGATCCTCGATAGGATTTCCAAAGCTGGATTGATCATTCACTCTTAAAAGAGTTAGTTTTGTTGTTCAGAAGTACAGTATTCAGACTTTGTGGTCAACAGACAGGCTACAACCTTAACTTAACCTGCTCTCCGTACACTCTACAGCTTTGTAGGTTTATGGGTTTAGCGCTCACGTAGAGGAGGTTGACTCACGAGTTTGCTAATGATGCTCAAACCATGACCAGACTATTTAGACTAGCCATCAAGTAGCATAGGGGAAAGAAAAGCAAAAAGTATTTGATTGGCTCGAAGAGGCACTGATCTCTGCATCTATCGATGAAAGAATCCCTTTCACCTTCAAGTGGACGCTAGTGCATCTGGTTTGGAGATGGTACTGACTTGGTTCAAGATGATGTTTCTCGGGTGTAGGGATCCTGGTTTCCAAAAAAAGACATGCTCTAACTCTGGAGAGTTGTTTGCTTCTTATTTTATTTTGCTAATTTTATTTTGTCCAGTAATCGCAATGGCTAAGGACGGACGCGAGACGGTAGTTTGGATTGAAACTCTAGCAGACCACTTTTCAGATACCGAGAATTTTTCCTGAATGAAAAATTTTAATTTTTACATACGCTGTAAAGCTAATTATTTAAAGTTTTTTTAGCCTCAAAGATGACTTTACGCTTGCAATTCTGAGTACAGAGTTGAATTCAGTGACATCAAGAACCCCTGTATACATGTGCTTCATTATTGTGCAATCGTTTTTCTGCACTATCTAATTGCAAGCGCAAAGTCATTTTTGAGGGTAAAAAAACTATTTAAATAATTATTTTTACAATGTATGTAAAATTCAGTAAAGATTACTATTTAGCATCACGGCTTCAGTTAATCCTTCCTCTTAGTTTATTTTAAGGAAGCGAAATGTTTTTTTATTTTATGGACTAGAAGGTAAAGTAGATTCTTCCAGTTAGTTAGTGTTTTCCGGAGATGTTCTAGTCGTGAAATCTCGTATTATTGCTAAACAAATTTATAATAATTTTCAAAACCTTAACTATTTTGTAAAGTTCTACCATTAGAGGAAATTACCGAATTATCAGTTTTTCCGAATTCCACGATTTCACTGAAAACAATGTAATCACTTATTATTTTTTTAAACTGATTTTTGAACTTGGTTTTTGAATTGTTTATAAATAAACAAATATGACAAAAAATGGCCTTCTTCTACTTGACGTTCCCGATGCTCGTCAATAACAGGAAAATTGTTAAAATCGCTTAAGTTTCATAGAGTAACATTAGCTTAAGATGTTTCAATATTAGACAGTAAACAAAAAAATTTATAAACAAATTATTTCTTAAAAAATGTTTTCTACGATTTTCCATAATTATGCATTTTTTCAAGTTATATTGCAAGAAATGTCAATGAAAAAAATATTATAGTGAAAAAATTTTCTCTTCAGCTTCTAAGTTTTTATATTGTTAACAAATGTAATAAAAAAATGTATTATTCGGGCATTTGTCGGCAGTAAAAATTGGTTATTTCAATGCATTATTGAAAAATTCTTTTTTTTATATCAACATTTTTAATTAGGAAGTTCATGATAACTTTAGTAAAATTCATAATTTTTTTAACAATTCTATGAATTTTTTAAACAAATGTAATAAAAAAAATGCATTGTTCAGGCATTTGTCGACAGAAAAATTCTTTTTTGTCTATTCATACTTTTTAAATTAGGAACTTCAAGATAACTTTAGCAAAATTCATAATTTTGTAAATCAATTGTATAGTTTTTAAAATAAATTTCATAATGAAATGCATAATTCGGGCATTTTTTGGCAAAAATTTCGTTTTTTTTGTGTCAGTATTTTAAATTGAGATTTTCAACATGATTTCAGTAAAAGTGATAATAGTTTGAATAATTGTATATTTAAAAAAAATTATCAAACAAATGCATCATCCGGGCATCTTCTGATAAAAAAAATGATATTTTCCTCGATATCAGTCTTTTTCAATGGAAACTTAATAAAAATTTTATTAGCAGTAGCATATCATTGTTATTGTTATTTGTTTTTCCATAGAAAAATCACCACATGATGAATTATTTATTGAATTTGTTTAAATAAATCATAAAATTTATCAACTAATTTTGAATGTTGCGGCAATTATCAATAAGTTCCCAATTAAAAAGACTGATATCGTTCATAAATAATCAATTTGTTTATAAAATTTGTTTTAAAAAAACATAAAATTAATAAAATAATTATGAATTTTGCTGAAGTTATTATAAACTTCCTAATTTAAGTTTAAATTTTTTGTAGTATAACTTGAAAAAACGTATAATTATTTTGTAACTTAGCCGATTTGAACAATTTTCCTGTTATTGACGAAAACCGGGAACGTCAAATAGAAAAAATTACAATTTTTTTCGTTATATTGGTTTATTTATAAACAAATAAAAACCTTATTCAAAAATCAGGCTAGACAACTCTCTTAGAATTATTATCAGCTTTTTCTTATTTGTAATTTTTGTGTCCAAATCGGTCCGTATTTTTGGGCTGCACGTCATTTTGTAACAAAAAAGTCATTTTTTCACACTGCGCCACCCTGCTTAAATTATAAAAAAAATAAAAAAGTTTCAAAAAAATTTCCAATATCTTGTTCGACACATTTCAAATCATTTTTTATTTTTCTAGAAATCTTGTGGTCGCTGCCAGTAATTTTTTTGTACAGATGCGATTAATTTTCTATAATTGGTATTTTTTAATCTCTTTTAGTCTAAAAAAAATTATAAATTATAATGTGATAGAAGCATTTTTCAAATATTCAGAAATAAATTACATCACAAAATAAAATACTCAGTCTTTGTTTATTTCTCACAATCGAAATATGTTTGGATTAGTTATAAATAGTGTAAACAATTTCTTGTTCAAATATAAATTTTCATCGAAGCGCCATTCTAAAAGTCTCTTGATTTCTCATAAATTAGCCTTGGTTGAGGTAACGTAAATTTCTTGCTTGAACTGATTTATGAAATACAAATATAAATTCTTCATAGGAACAAGCTTAATAGATAACGATTCTTAATTACGTCTGATATACTGTAAATAAACCAGAATATTAATACAATGCAATGTCAAACAAATTCTTCATTAATGCACTTATCTTTTTTGTCTCTAATTGGAGAAAATGAGGATCGCTTATACTCTGGTTTTTATCTTACTGCTTTTCGTTAATTCTATTGGTAAATATAATATTATTATACTGAATTTTTAATGATAAAAACTGACTTTTCCACAAGTAGCAATTTGTTCGAAATGAATACGAATGTATTCTGGCCTAATCCAGAATATCATTTTTAAATTATAGAAATTGTGTCCCTTGAACTTTATATTTGCATCTAAAATTGTGAAATTCAAAAATGGCATAAACCTTAGTTTTAAGGCCTCAAAGATTTAATTGTTTAAGAAATATAAATTTAAAACTATAAATTTCAACCTTAGAGGTTCAATTATTCTAATCAATTTAAAAGTAAAATGTTTTCTAAATGAATGCTTCCAAAATAAGGAACTCACACTTGAAAAGTTAAAAATTAAAGAATACTAGACTTCGTTTAGAAACGACAAAAATCTTATATCGCGATTTTCGAACTGCGAGTTAAAAATACTTATTTCTTAAATAGAGAAACATCGTTTTTATAGACAAACGGAATAAATAATTACCACGTAATATTATTTAGCATCAATTCCCAAACAACAAAACCGCTTCAATGATGATGCTCAATTTTCTAAATTTCTTCATTTTTGAAGATTTCAAATTGAAAATTTGTCTTTTGATTTTTTTATGTAAACTATTTAAGTATTTTCATTATTAATTCTTAAAAATTGAAGTGTTTTTATTGTATCTCTTATTGTATCTCTTTAATAGACAATTCATTCCCTCTTTTTTCAGAGATTAGTTCACAATTCGACTGTTTACCTAATGGCGATCCCATTCCTGGCATTTCTCATAACAGATCATCATCATCTACTCCTGACAGACAACATTTTCTTGAAAGGCAACATTCTCCTGAAAGACAACTTTCTCATAAAACGGATCTTGCTTCAGGCATTTCTTATTCTCGTGCCAAATCTCCTCCTGCTGTGCCTCCTGTACGTGCAAGGACAAGGTCTCCTCCTGCTAGGTGCATAACTGCTCCTACCACGATTTCTTACCTTAACGGAGTTGAATATGACCTTGACCAGCTTCAGTTTATCCGTCTTACTTCCCGCCAAAATCGGAATCGTCTGTTTAAGCTTCGAAGATACACGTTTCCAGTGCATAAACGGATTCAATTATTAGGAAAAACAAATCTCTATTTGCCCATACCAAGCCAAGAACAAATTGTATTATCAACATCTGATGGTAACGTTTTCGCAATATTAGAGAGTAAGACTCTTCTTGCTGGAATATATTCATCTTTTCCTGGCACGCATGGCAATAGGCGAGCAAAAATAAACATAGAAAGCGATACTATTAGCGCATTGACCCCAGCTGAAATCAAGGAAACACCAGTAGGCCGCCTTCGCCCAATTTCATTTTATTATAAAGTAGAGTCTGTAAGTCAAAACCCTCTAAAATAACTTTAATTACACAACAATGTGTGTCTAATGTATGGAATTATGATTCGAATTCGGCTTGAAATGTTACAAATAACTTTTAATTATAAATAATAATAATAAGGAGAACTTTGGTTTATACGGACATTGGCCGAAAACTTTATAAAAAAAAGATCACTAAGGGGTTTCTCTACAACGAAATTGATCCCTCAAAAGCTTTTGGAGGTCGCTTTATTCGGTCACTTGATTCTTGGAAGATGGATTTCATCACCTTCGCTATCGTCATTTTCAACGGTCCTCACATCCTCATAATTGAGTCACTTAGTATTTTTGTTTCAAAAATCTCGTTTCGTCCTGTGAGCATCAGGCCACCTTTTTTTAAATCAGACACAAAATTCTGAGTCGATTATTACACTCCGTGTGTATAGTGTATGGAATGGTGAGTTTTTTTTAACGAACGTTCGATAACGACATAGAAGTTATCAGAACCGTCAGAAAATTTGTCTTTGATAAGTTGAAATAATTTCTTTCAGGTTAAACAAATTCGCTGTTTTGTAGCTGTATCTGGAAAAGTAAAGTTTTTTGGTATTTTATTAGAGTTATGTTATTAATATCCGATTATTTACTCAACTTCTATGTCATATATTACTGAATCTTTATTCAATAGTATAAAATATTTAAAATTTTGTTTACATATTAAGTCGATATTTTGTTATCGTTACAACAATACGTTCCTTTAATGAACAGATGTCTGTTCATTTTGTTGGTTTGAACTAATCGAACAGTGAAATAATAAAAGTTCACAAAGGTACGGCATGAATAACGTGTACTGCACAATTTGGTTTCAGAGCGCATCTGTACATTCTATCTGAAATAATATCTCAAAACCAAACCGGCAACATTTGACAGCTAAGTTGAAAATATGTTTCACTTAAATCATTAAACGTGCCTCAAAAAAGAATACTTAGCATTATGGCCAGCGTTTTGGGATTTTTGACCACTGTAATACAATATAAAATAAATTTGATGATTTCACGATTAAGAAGTTCTACAGTCTGTTTTACTTACAAAAAAAGCGAATTTTATTAAACAAATCACATAATATTGTGACTGTAATTTATACGTAACATATTCATTAACGCGTATGAATTTGTCATTCATGAATAAGATTTTATTCCAGAAAATATAGAACATATGGTATTTACTGCGTGTTCTATGGAGATTTGGATATCGGGTACGGAGACTCAGGTCCATCAAATCCATGCTTGGGAAACTACGGAGAAAAACTGTGGGTGTATATAAGGATTATAGAATGTAAAGAGGACCAAGAACTACTGATTCAAGACTATGCACCAATAAGGGAAAAATACCATATAGTTTCTCCGAAGGTGCCAGAGGCCTTGTATTCTAAGATCGACAAGGTGTTTTTAGAAGGTGCTGTCAAGGCTGTCAACTTAGTTGGGGTTACTGAAATTGTCCAGATTTAAGGAAATTACATAAATAATAAAATAGGGACGCTTATCTCCTTCCATTCATTTTGGATAAACTTCGGATTGACTGATTATCAATCTTGAAAAGAGTAGGTTCTGTTGTCGCGAAGTCTAATATTTAGATTTTTTAGACAACAGGCAGGCTCAGATCCTGACTCATTCTGCTCTCTGTACTGTCTAACATTTTTATAGCTTCACAGGTTTACCTTCCTAATACAGTAGGTTGATTACCGAGTTTGCTAATGTTGTCGAAACCTTGATCAGACTATTTAGACTGGGCAACAAGATGCATAGGGGAAAATGGTGTTATCTCTGGTCCTTGACGGTTCGCCCTATGTCCGCTAACGAGCACAACTGTAGGGTCACAAGAAGGGAGTGACTCGCAGTGCTGCTTTGGATTAGAAAATCCTAGGTTGCCTGGCGGGTTTACATTTTAAGGCGATGATGGACCACGGTTCTTTAAAATGGATCAGATACCCTACGTTGATATTCGGAAGATGGTTCCTCAGTTTATGGAGCAACTATGGATATTTTCGGATTAGAACATAGGGGATGGTAAGTTATACAGTCATAAACTAAACACGCTTACCGATCAATTTGTTCTGTACCTGGAAGCCTGAAAGTTAGTAGACCCTGGAGAACCTAATTATTACAGAAGACCCATTCTGAGCCTCAAACTCTTTTCTGTGCATCACTTTTGGTTTAGAGAAGAGTTCTTAGCAACAAACTTTTTTCCGCGGATCACTTTTGGTTTCAAATACAAACTGGTCTTTCAGGACTTCTTCACAAAATGAGCGGAGTTACTCCCAATTAGAATAGCCGATAGCCCGCCAATTAAGAAGGGGTTTGGGGATTTGTTAGGGGGACTCAGGAAATAAACAACACGGAAAATAATGCCTAGCTTGCTTATAACCTCCAACAGATCTGTAAGACCATTGGCATTATTTATACCACCAATTCGGTTTATCACCCGCAGTCTAACGCTACTGAATGAGTTAATCGTATACTTCAGACTATAGTTGTAACCCTCTTCTCTCCCATTTTTTAACAAGCGATCTTGAAAAAAGATCTTAAAGCGCTAGTCTAGACTATAGCACAACGTGAATTTCGTTAAAGTGCGTGAAAAGACCAGACAATGTCAGGCATTTGATTTGTCGAAACGTCGTTAAATGTGCAGGCATATCCCAAGCCAAACATAATGCCGAGAGTAACCGTGCTAGTTCTTTCCAGGTAGGCAATCTTGTCCTACAGTTTCAGCGCTTTTTCTCTATAAAAGAAAGGCAACCTTGCAGCTAAACCGTGTCATTGGTACGACGAGCCTTATAAAATCAAGCGGTGGCTGGATCTGTCCCGAATTTTCGATGTTGAGTTAGTAAACGTTAGTTATAGAAATTACCCCTTTCATTTCAGACGCTTTATCCAATGAGAATGTCCAGGCCTAGACGCTTAAAAGAAGTGAAATTTGTGAGGAGAAAGAGGTACGCGAATCTATCGTTATCAGTTCCACCATCTAGTAATCGAAAAATGCTCTTCGACGTCCAATGGTTGAGTGCTTTGCTGTATGACGAACTTAATCGCTAGGTGTAACAAATGATAGGCGCCCCAAAATCAAACACCTACCAAGGGCCCACCTTGAAAACATGTTATGCTCCTTTTATGCTTCTCGCAGGAAAGTGAATACTACGACCGGGTTAGCGCATATTTCCAGGACAATCAGTACTGGATGAGCAACTCTTAACAATCCACCTGGCTTGCCACAAGAGTCTTTTACTTCTTAAGGCCTAAGATCGCTCTACTAACGAGCATTACAAATTCAGTTAACGTTTGCTCTTTTTTTATTCAATAAAAGGAAAATGTTTTTCGTTTTATGGAGTAGAAGGTGATTGCATTTATGCGATACTTGTGACAGACAGCTTAAAATTGGACTTATTATTCTAAGAGTAAGTAGAGTATGGTCGCAGTGCCTTTATCAGTTCTTCTAGCTTATTTCGTTTAAAATTTGAATGCTCACATACTGAGTATTTCGAGCCATCGACAAGGTAAATGCAGTCAAATAATATCCTTTTCTTATATTAATTGCTTCTTTTTCCAACAAATTCTGGTCGTAAATTCTCGTAATGTTTTTTTAAAAATTCATAATAATTTTTAAAACCTTAACTATTTTGTCCAATTTCCAAAAATAAAAAAAATCACTGAATGACCTTAGAACTTAGAAACGATCCTTTATCCCTTACTATACTTTCTGCCCACTTCTTAAGATTAATACCAGGTCAAATATTATAGGTCTTTATCAGGAAATTATCTTTGGATAATTTAAGGCAAGATTTTAAAATTTTTTAAGAATGTTTCGAATGAGATTCGAATTTCCATCAAAGAATTTTTAGCAAATTAGCTTCTTTACATTTATTTAATTAAACAAATTGGATTGATTTACAAAATTCAAATACAAATATCTCAAAAGGACAAGATCGACAACGATAACTTATGAGATAAAAATTAAAGTAACATTAACATACTTCAATAAAAGACCAGAATATTTATTGAATATAGTGTTTACCAAATCTGTTATTAATTCGGAATATGTGTGCTATATAAATATAATTCGAGTAACATTCCTTTTTGATAAAGAAATCTTCTGAGTTTCAAAAAGGTGCCATTTGATCGAAAAAACTCTTCGTTTCATTTGTTTGGAACCTAATGATATTTTCTAGCAATATTATTGATGATATTATTCACGGATCGAATGTAAGAAAATGTGTTCTTCAAGTAAAAAAAATTTTTTTTTACATTTTCTGTTCTTTTGAAAACTTTGTTTGTATTGAAATTCAAAATTCGAATGTCGTGTTGCAAAATGTTCCTTAAAAAAAAGCTTATGACAGTAATAGTTTCGTTTTCAAAGTCGAAAGGTCGTGTGTAGAAAACCGGTAGCCACAGTTTTTTCTCGTCTGTTTTTTAGAAGTGGAACATTTTAGGTATTAGTGCAATAAAATCTTTAAATTTCTGCGATAAGAAAAAAGAAAAAATATAAGAATCGAAAGTTTTGTTAAACATAAGTGTTTTTAAATTAATAATATTTTCGCATGTTAAATTTTGTAGATAAAATGGTTATCTAAATTGCTTAAAAAATTCCTGTTCAAATTTAAATTTTTACCAAAACGCTATTCTAAAATTCTCTTGATTTTTAAATAAGTTAGCCACGGTTGAGGTAATCTGATTCTATTTTTAGAACTGATTTATGAAATACAAATATGAACACCTCATATGATCAAGCTCAGCACCCTTTAATCTATGAGATAACGAGTATAAGATACGTTTGAAATATTATAATAAAAAACAGAATATTTATACGACACAGTGTACACCCAATTCTTCATTTACGCACTAATAAGTTTTGCCGCTAATTGGAAAACAATGAGGATCGCTTTCCATCTCGCCTATGCCTCAATGCTTGTCTTCTATTATATTGGTGAATATAATATTAGTATAAAAAATGTATAATTAAAAAAAATGACTTTTCTACAAAAAACTGTTTGTGCGAAATGAATAAGAATGTATTCCAGTTGAAACCAAAATGTGTTTAACAAAAAATATAATTCGAAAAACTGCCATGCTCGATAAAGAAATTTTAAAATCCGGAGTTCAGAACCAGAAAAGAGGATTTTTGCACCATTAAAAGATCAAAAGATTCGATTTTAAACTATTAATTAAAAATAATTATTTCTTAGATCGTGGAACATGGTTTTTCAATTCAATAATAAATCTGAAGTGCACGAGTGCTTTTTCGTCGCTTTAGGGTTTGAAAAAAATGTGCATACATTTATTATAAACAAAACTTAACCGGAACCTG
Source organism: Druon quercuslanigerum (assembly GCA_010014905.2). Lineage (NCBI taxonomy): Eukaryota > Metazoa > Arthropoda > Insecta > Hymenoptera > Cynipidae > Druon > Druon quercuslanigerum. Next base: position 5,509 of record JAAAKG020159933.1, on the reverse strand, counting down.
CTATTAATGCCCTTTTTATGTGATTACCTGTGTCTATTGTTGAAAAGATTTTAAAATGATCCAAGAAATATTATTTAGCATCAATTCGCCAACAACAAAACGGTCATATTATAATGCTTAACATTCTAAATTTCGTCAATTTTGAAGAATTCAAATCAAAAACTTGTCTTTTGATTTTCTTATTTACAAGAAATTAAGGAGTGTATAATAAAACAACATACTTTAGAAGAAATCTAATTCCCTGTTTATTTTTCAGAGATAAGTTCACAATTTGACTGTTTACCTAATGGCGAACCCATTCCTGGCGTTTCCCATAAGAGATCATCATCATCATCTACTCCTGACAGACAACATTCTCCTGAAAGACAACATTCTCATAAAAGATCTCTTGATTCAGACAGACCTCATTCTGTGGCTAGGCCTCCTCCTGGTGAGACTTCTCTTCGCATTAGATCCCGGTCTCCTCCTGCCAGGTGTATAACCACACCTACCACGATTGATTCCTTTTACGGCATTGAATATGGACTTGACCAGCTTCAGTTAATTCGGCTTACTTCCCGCAATAATCCGAATCGGCTCTTTGAGCTGCGAAGATACACTTTTCCTATGAATAAACGAATTTATTTATTAGCCGGAAAAAATCTTTTTGCACCTGCACCAACCCAAGAAAAAATTGTATTATCAACATCTGACGGTGAACTTTTCGCAATATTGGAGAGTAAGAATCTTCTTGCTGGAATATATTCAACTTTTATTGGCACTCCGGGAAGAAGAAGAGCAAAAATAAATATAGAGAGCGGTACTATTGGCGCTCTGACCCCTGCTGAAATCAGGGAAACTCCAGTGGGCCGCTCTTTCCCAATTTCATTTTATTATAGAGTAGAGCGTCTAAGTCGAAATCTTTTATAAGATAACTTTAATTGAAAAAGAATGTATGTGTAATCTTTACAATTGTGTTCCAAATTCTGATTGAAATGTTACGTGTAACTTTTAATTATATATAATAATAAAGAGTACTTTAGTCTATACTAATTAAAATAAAGTCCATAATTTGACGCTGTAGTTTTTTTCACTAAGAGTAAAAGCGAATTTTGACAAATAAATCGAATAATATTGTGACTGTCTTTTATCGTCGAGGAATGATTTCATTCTAGAACATTCTCGACTTACGTGAAAAGCAAACTTTGATGAATAAAATTCATAATATTGGAACTACTTTTTATAGTAGAAGAATCCGAGTAAATCCGAGTGAAACGATACCTTGTGTAAATGTACCATTCACACTACCAAGGTTAATTTTTGTTGCATAGAAATGGTACTCTGAAATTAGCATTAGATTCACGCTTTCTTTTTTTCTGTGCGTTGAAGTGGTGGAAGTGGTTCCTTTGGCTAGCCGTTGCTCTAAATTAATTTTACGAGTTTCAATTAAAATAAATAAATTATTGTTTAGGTTTTTTAATACATTGATTACGAATTTTAGTTTTTTTTTTGTATCAATGATTAGTTTGATTTATTTTAATGTTCTCTGCTGGCATCAGCATTTTAGTTATATTTTCATAATTTATAATTTTATAATAAGAATAAGTTTTGATGGATGTATACAATGAGACAAAAATTGAAGTTTTTGTTTATTAAAATTGTTCGTAAAATTTTATTTGCTGTCAATTTGAAAACAATATTAAAAAAATTCAGTAGAACGACATTTTTACTTGATTCTTTTAAAATATTATATCGCTGATGGGAAGTGGAAATGAAAATGGAAAATGATGGAAAAGCAAATAAGCTTTTATGTATTTAAGTTATATAATCTTATCATGTGAGTGATAAGAATAAAACACGGAAGCGATAAGATTACAAAGTTCTGTAAAAAAAACTATTTTAAACGAATAAAATTTTCGCAAGTTTCAAATTTTTAACTATCAAATAATCTTTTATCTTTTTAAAAAGCCACTAATTACGATAACTACTATAAAACTGAAACATCGTGAGAATTGACATAGCTTATTTCTGTTTTGGGGCATAAATAATTAAAAAACGATTATTTTTTTCAATGATAGCCACATCTTTAACTCCAATGATTTTTTGAGTGCAGTAAGATGTTCACAATATTTGTGAATTGCTACGAAAATTTTCGTTTTATAGTGAAATGTTTACCACATCGCTATTTAAAAAGTTCTCTGATTCCTCACAAATGAACCTCGGTTGGGGTAGCTAAATTTTCTTCTTTGAAGCGATTTATGAAATACAAACATGCATATCTGAGAGTACCAATCTTTTCGCTGATCATTTATAAGACAATCATTAAGATACCATCAAAATACTTAATGAAAAAACAAAACTGTTTTTAGATAAAGTGATAACTAAATTCTTCCTCAACGCATTAGGCAGTTTTGCCCCTAATTGGAAAAATAAGGATCCGAAATACTCTGTTTTTGCTTTCACTTTTATCCTTAATAATATTGCTGCATATAAATAATACATAATAATACATCTATCATAAATAATTAAAACTTTTCCACAAATTACAAACTTTCTGTAATTAATACGATTTTTTCCAACGAGATTTGGATGTCGGGCACGGACAGCTAGATCAATCCACTCGACTCTTAAGTAACTACAGTGGAAAACTGGCGGTATATTAAAATTATCGAGTAAACAGGATCAGGAACTACCTAATTTGCTAAGGAGAAAATTAATCCCACTGAAGAAAGTCAAACTAAAAGCCACACAGTTGCTTAATCACTTCGATATTCAAGGTCATGCACAAATAAGGGGAAAATAACGTGTAGTTACTCCAAAGGTGCAAGAGGTCATGTATTCTTAGGTCGAAATGGTTTCTTCCAAGGGTTTCATCAAGAATACTTAAGTGAATTTGTAGCTCCAAATGCGATTGCCAAGAAACTCATTTGGGGTCACAGACTTGGTCTAGATTTTAGGAAATTACATGCCATATCAAAGAGGAATGTCTATTCCCTTCCGCTAACTTCAGATATACTTCAGAAACTTCGTGGCGCTAGGTTTATTTTGAAGATTGATCGTGGCTCAGCTTTCAAGAGAGATGAGTGAGTTCAGCTGTGCCGAAGTACGATATTTATCTTTTGTGGTAAACAGACAAGAATGAATTCTCACTTACCCTGTTCTCCGTGCATTTTAACAGCTCTATAAGTTTATGGTTTTAGCAACGTCGGACAGTAAGCTTTTTCCCGAAGTTACTAATGTTGCCGGAACTTTGATCAGACTATTTAGACTGGTCATCAAATGGCATAAGGACAAGAACAGCAAAAAGCAGTCGATTGGCTTGAAGAAACACTGGCCTCTACATATAACAAAAAGAGAATCCATTTCACCTACAAGCAGGCGCTAGTGTATCTGGTTTGGACATGGTGTTGACTCTGTTCCAAGATAGTTTGGAGCAAGTTATAGCCTTCGCGGTTCGCACTATGTCCAATGGCGAGGAAAACCATACGGTCACAAAGAAGTAGTGCTTCGCAGTGGTCTTAAGGACTGAAAAACCTAAAAATGCCTGGCGGGTTTACACTTTGAGATGCTAATGGACCGCTACAGTTTAAAACGGCTACGTAACCTAAAAAACCGTACCTGTAGAATCGCAAGATGGTTCTTTAGTATTGGAGCAACCATGAATATTTTCGGATTGCCGGATAGAGAATGGTAAGTTACATTGCCATAGGTAAAACCATAGCTAAAACCATCTTATGGATCAATTGGTTCTGAACCTGGAAGCTCAGAGTTTAGTATTTCCGAAATAGTTAAGATCTAAAATGTTAGAGGAGGCTCGTTCTGAGTCTAAATCAGGATATTTGAGCAAAACAAGACTTGCGCGACTGGCTCTTTGATACTGTTGGCCTAAACTGTACTCATACCTCGTGCGTTTTGTTTAGAAATTTGAACTGTGCCGAAGGTGTTAGTTTGAACAGGCTCGCTCGGCCCGGATGATGGCTGAACGCGTCGATGAACATCCCTGGTCGGTGGTAGCCGCGGTTGTTATGGGCCCCTGTCCGCGCAACACTTTCGGTTGCAAATACAAACTGGTCTTTCAGGACCTTTTTACTTATTTGGTAGAGATACTCCCGATTATAACAGCCAATAGTATGATAGATGTGTAAGATTATTGTCATTATAAGTAAACATTGGTTGTAGGACTTATTCTTTTGGTTTCGGATTACCGAGCCAACCAGAATGCTTGTCGAGGTCCAATGAATGAGTGCTTTGCGCTATGACAAACTTAAGCGCTATGATTGGCTAATGACGGGCGCCATTGACTTCGGGTGTGGGAAACTCGTTTTCCGAAAATTCACATGTCTGAACTTTGTAGATTAGTATGCACCCGATATGATCCTCGAAGGAAAGTAGAGATTACAAGCGAGCATTAGAGATTCAGTTAACATTTCCTCTTAGTTTATTTTATGTCAGCGAAATATTTTTTTATTTTATGGACTAAAAGGTAATCTCGCTTGTTCCGATTAAAATTTGTATGGTTACATGCTCGGAATTCCTAGCTATCGCAACCTGGTCGCAGTCGTGTCATCTCCTTTCATACTATTATTAAGTAGGTTTTCGGACGTGTTCTAGTCCTAAATTCCTGATGACCTGTTTTTCTTTGTTTTTCCCAACATGAGTAGAAATAGGCCATTGTAATTTGAGAAACCATTCTCTGTGAAATAATCCTTTATTTCTTACCAGACGTTCATTCATAAAAATAAATAAAGTTAAAATTGTACTGCATCTCATTTTAAGAGACAAAAAATAATTGTCAAATACTATTTTTCGTTTAATTATCAAAATATTTTTTGATGATCTTCGGTATTCAAAATTAGTTTTAAATGATTTGATGCGGCAAAGTTGTAGAGAACCATATTCTTAAGCTAATAAGCGCCGGAGTATTTATGCAATAAAACCTGATCATTTCCTTTGTTGTGTTATAAACTATTAACACTCACACACGAATATTGTCCTATAGAGGCCCCATGTAAAAACTATTATGCGATAGGTTTATTTTCAGCATTTTTTCAACGCACCTTTTTCTCTTTGAACCATATCAGAAATCCTTCGAAAGATAGCAATAAAATTTCTGATTATTTAAAAAAAGTTACTGACTTTGTAAACATCGCTTCATTATTGACAAATTAGCATCTGTTGAAGTAATAAATTCCATTGCTTAGATAGATTTATAAAATACAAATATAAATATCATATACGGAAAGTTCGAAACCAATCATCAATGAGATAAAGAATAATGGACCCTCAACAGACTGTAATGAAAAACTAGAATACTTTTAAATACAGTGTAATCCAAATTCTTCATTAATGCATTATTTAGTTTCTCCCCCCTTAATTAGGAACATGATAATCATACATAATCTGGTCTACGCCTTGATGTCTGCCCTTAATTTCTGTTAGGTTAATATAATATTTAGTCCGGGGGCTGGGTATGATCCCGTATGCACTAAGACCGCCAAAGCTGAAAACCCTCTATTCTTATGTATTTTGA
>JAAAKG020159923.1:0-29510 GCA_010014905.2 Druon quercuslanigerum | reverse complement strand
AAACAAAACAAAAATTAAACACACTTTTCAAGCTGATTTTGCTTAAGGGGGTCGGTTTCGGACCACTCTACCCTACTATCATTTTTTTGGTTCAGAATTTATCTCTTTTGGTTGAAAATTTTACTATTGGTTAAAAATTTAATTATTTTGTTGAAAATTCATCTATTTTCTTAAGGCTGTTTGAACGAGATGCACAAAAATGGCAAAATCTGTGAAACACTAAAAAATTAACGACAACTTACGATAATTCAGTTTTGAGGTTATAAAAATGGACTTTGAAAAATTTCTGGACCACGGAAGGGGTTTTTCCGTATGGGGGTGGGGGAATATTTAGCCTCAGGCTTTTCCAAAAAATACCGTGACTTATTGTTTATTGTCAAACCCAAATGTTTGAGCAAAAGAGCATCCCTGAAATGTGAATGAAAAATAAATGTTTTCCAAAATAACACATGTGGTCTCGGAACATGAAAAGTGTAAAATACTTACCTTATTTATACGATTCTACGTAATGCGGCATTCCCATATTTTTTGTACATTACAACACAACAAATATTGACAACAAGTCTATAATTGTATATGAATTTTAAAATTATTATAATATATGTCAAAACCAGATATGTAAATAACTCAATAATTAATTTTAAAGAAAATTGCAAAATTATTATTGAATATTATCAGCGAGTTGACAGCGACAACATTTTATTACTTATATTACTTATTACTTGTATTCTTTATTTCCTGCACACTTAACGTCGTTGCTAAATTATTTTTCTGTAATTTTTTATCAGTTACCGTACTTTTTTCGAAAAACCAGAGATTTGTCCCTTATACCGCCACCATAAAAACCCTTCCAGGTAGTAGACAATTTTTACAGTGCAGTTTTTCAACTTCAAACCCGAATTATCGTAGTTTGTTGGTAAGTATTGAGTGCTTTACAGATTTCGTCATTTTTATGCGCCCCGCTTCAACAGTCTTAAATATTCAACTGTTTTCTAAAAAAGAAATCTTCTTTGGCGCGGATGCAACTGTTTTTGGTTAATGCTTAATATTTCTTGTTTTAAAATTCGATAATTTGGTTTAAGAGTCATCTTCGCATAATAAAACTTCAACTATTTCGTACAAAATCCAACTAGTTTATTGAAAATTCGTCTCTTTTGCTTTAAGCTTTAACTGTGGTTGAAAATTCATCTTTTATGGTTGAAAGTTACTTCTTGTTCATAAAAAAGTCTGTTATCATATTTTTAGTCCAGAATTCATCTGCTTTGCTTAAAAATTCTACTATTTGCCTGAAAATTTATTTATTTGGTTAAAAATTCAACTACTATCGTAAAAAGTATTTTTTTCTTGAAAGTTCATTTATTTTATTCAAAAAGCCGACTGTTATATTGTGGCTTCAAAATTCATCTATTTTGGTTAAAAATTCTAGTATTTGGATGAAACTCATTATTTTTTTAAAAATTCAAGTATTTCGTTGTAACTTTGTTGTAATTTTGTTGTATTTTTTTTGTATTGTGTTGTGTTTTAACATTCGTCTTTTCGGCTAGAAAATCTGTCCTTTTGGATTTGAAATTCATCTTTTGGTAGTAAATTCATCTTTTTTGGATGAAAATTCATCTTTCTTGATTTAAAGTTTCAACTTTCTTCTGAAAGAGTCGTCTCTTTGGTTTGAAAATTGAATTGTTTGGTTGAAAATGCAACTTTTTTGGTTGAACCAAATTTAAATATTTGGTTAAAAATTAAACTTTTTTGTTGAAAAATCATTTCTTTAGTTTCAAGTTTCTACTATTTGGTTAAAAATTCATTCTTCTTTTTTTAAAATTAACTTTTCTCTTGAATATTCAGCTTTTTTGATTGAAGATTCCACTATTTTGTTAAAAATGCAGTATGTACCTTTTAAAAATATATGAAATAAAGGGAGTATTGTCAAATAATTATTGACATAAACTTTTAAAAGTCAATCGAGAAGAATGTAATTTTTGACTGGGAAAACCGGGAAATAGCCTGGATTTTTTAAAAAAGATTGAGTGGCCACTCTGGTACATTCTCCTGTACTTGTAAGTAAGTTTTCTAACAGAGTAAAATTTTACATGATATCAGTCTTTGTTGACGAAAAACGGTTTATCCGAGCGAAATGAACTGCGCTTATCTCAGCAGCGAAAGGAGTGCAATGTGCATAGGACTATCAAGGACGAAGGAAACAACCTGGTGATCTGTACCTTCTCTCTCCTGATGCGAGATAGATTTCTCGAGTCTGGGCTCGACATTACCCGGCAATGAGAACCTGACAAGGCCGGCCATTGTCACGAAGCTGATGAGGTCGTTCACGTTCGAGTAATTATTGTAAATTAGTCACACGCGCTACCTCACTCAGAATCCTGTAATTAAGCTCCAGAAATTAGGTAATCTACTAATTTCCTAAGCTATCATCTCATCTTAATGGATTTTCTACTAAAAAATGATTGCACATTAGATTCTACAACTGCACTTCCTTCTTTTTTCTACAGGAAGGTAAACTTTATTCATCAGTTCACATCAAAAGGGTGTTGTTTTTACTCAAGATTCAAGTGTAATAATCAATTATTAAAAAAAAATGTTCAGCTTGAATAATTTATTTAATTTATAAGATAATACACTCAGTATAAAGACAAAAATGAATCTATGACGAATAACAACTGGTTTCAATTTTCCATAGATAAATTTCTTTCGTTTCCTTTCGTTATTGCTGGTTAAACAAAATCATTTAGATCCTATCATTAATGCAATTTGTTTAAAGAGTTATTATCTAATTCCGTCTACTTCTGTAAATAGTAAAACATCATTTTTTATATAATTCTGCAATTCTGGAATATTCTGTAGCCAGACAATTTTTTTGGTTAAATTTAGAAATTTTTTGTTTAGATGAACAAATTCGTTTGCATCTTGGTGATCCTTATTAAAATAAGTATTCCGAAAAAAGAATCGATCAAGGTGAACTGAATATGTGAAAAATACGCAAGATTACTTAAATCTGTGTGATTACCTAAGAGTGCTTGATTAAGTTTTTAATAAAACAACAGAACGATTTATTTGAATGAAATAAACAATAATGGCCAATTTATATTGTAAATTGCTTGCCGTAGAATTGTCTTGTCTTGTAATATATAATAGTTAAATAAACTAGTAATGAATTCACACAAGATAATACGATTCCATGTTAAGCCGTTTACAATGTAAATTGTGCTATGTCCCTTTGTTGAACTGGACACGAAGAAAATGCAGATCCAAAATCTTGCATACAATACTGGAAGTCTAGCAAACGGTCATGGACTAGATGACGCATTATGGTATGGCAAATCTGAGACTCACACCAAGAATTTCAGCGTGAAAATTAATTTGCTAAACTTCTAATATTTCATCCTATGTCCTTGCAGTCACTACTTTATGTGTGGTTTTCAAAGATGGTTTTTGAATCCGCATTTTTCTCCTTGCAAATTTTGGTTAAATTAAACAAAATCTTTTTTAGAACAGCAAAAACAATTATTTGAATGAAAGATAATATTCTCTTTAATCGATTAGAATATTTGCTTGGATTAACCAAATTTTTAACTTAGATCAAAACAAAATGTATGGTATAATAAACTATATTTAACCCATCAGCTGCTGGTGGTATCGTACGGTACCACACGTTTTATCTCTTTTAAATTAGTAAATCATCTAAGTTTTAATTATTTACTTAAATTAATACTTATTTAAATAATTAGTTAAATTAGTAAATCAGCTAATTATTTTACGTTACCTTAAGTAATATAGCTGTAACATCGAAAAGGAGTTGAAAATCCGCGACAAAAAAATTCGCTTGTGTCCTTTTTCGAATAAAACAAAAACTACGCGTCGTGTCGAAAAATTATTCATGACAAATTTGTAGCTCTATTTTGTTTAAACAACTTTTTTCTGTTTATTGTTTTCATAGCTTGTGTCTTTCTTCCAGAAATTTAATTCTTTTATTTTTAATTTGATTTTTTCCGATTTAAACAAAAACTACGGTTTCTATCAAAAAGTTATCGCAAAAAAATTGGTAGATTTTTTGAAATGCACAATTCTGCTAACTTATCTTTTTTGGTACCTTGCATCGTTTTTTCAAAAAATTGACTATTTTATTGTTAATTTTATTTTGTAGGATTAAAACCAAAACTTCGCATCTTATCAGAAAATAATTAATAACAAATTTGTAGCTCTTTTTTAAGTGAACAAATTTTGTTCATTCATTTTTTCGTAGCTTATGTCATTTGTCCTTTACATAAACAAACATGCTCGTATCTTCAACAACTTAAAATCCCGATGATCCAACTGTACTTCACTCTACTGCCGACCTTGAATCTTTAAGTACTGACATCCAATCGAGGACCCTCAACTCATAGGACAGAAGCACCGTTGGATCTTCTTCACTACTTATGGTACTCTGAACCAGAATGTTAGGGGCAAAAAAAGTAATAACAATAATATATTTTCTGCAAATAAACATGTAACGGGTTGTCATCTTAACGCCCAGTCTCTCAAAGCACATATTCACGAATTACGGTCTTTTCTTTTTTCTAATTCTTATGGCATTATTGCTATTTCTAAGACTGGGCTTAATGAATTTAATAATGATAATTCGGTTGCTATTCCTAATTGTTACTTTCTGCGTTGTGACAGAGTTGACAGGCAGGGTGGTGGGGTTGGCGTGTTCATCTTATTTTCCCTTGCATCACGTATTTTGCAAACCTCTTCTTGTGATGATACTCACTCTTCCTTAGTCACTTGAACTGAATTTGTCATAGTAGAAATGAAAGTACCTAATGCTCCTAATATCCTCCTCTCGATAGTTTATCGCCCACCAAATACTGGCCCTATAACTGATTTTGAAACGGCATTTTATCTTCACTTCCCTCTGTACACTAATGTTATTATCGCCGTTGGTTTTCATGCCGATCTTTGTAAAGATGCCTATTATTCTAACCATATCCGACGGGTTTTATTTTCCAATGACCTTTACATCGTACCGTACTCTCCCACACACTACACTGTGTCTTCTCATACATGGTTAGATATATGTGCTGTTTATGATGAGGATAGGATAGAAGAATATGGCCAAAGACCATTTCTATTCCAGTAATTAATAATTCCAGTAATTTAAGTACCATTTTTATAACAGCATGACCTCTTTTATGTTAAGTATTGTTACCTACTCCCTAAATAGGAAAACAGACTCCTATATTATCGCGATTTTCGTAACATGAATGCTGATGATTTCATAAGATGTTTGGTATCTTGCAATTAGTCTAAATTGTCTTCGGTTGATTCTATTAAAAATAAAATTTCTGTGTTTAATGCAATTGTAATCGATGCTAATGAAAAATTCTCTACGCTAAGTATGTACCAACCTAGGAGATAACCTGCAGCGTGGATTACTCAGGAATTAAGGTCAATGATAAAGGATCGAGATAGGCTATACTAAGTAGGTACACGTAATAACTCTGATTATCTCATGTCTAAGTTCCGCTCCCTGAGAAACCAGGTTCAAAATAATTTTCTCTCTAACAGAATTGCTTATAATACAGCCAGAATGACGAAGATCAATGATCCTTTTCGCCTTTGCGATGAGTTCCGTAGATTGGGCCTTGTTAACCCTAAAAAGAATAAAGGATCTTTGCATATGTCTCTTGCAGATTTCAATACTTATTATCATTTTGTTTTGAATATATTCTCGTCTTATTCTTTTCTGCCACCTACTACATCACAAAATGCAGTTGAAACGGATTTCTCCTTTTCTCCTGCTGTTGAATCTGGCAGCAGCGATTTCAAAAGCATTGATGGTATCCCTATTAGCTATATTAAAAGAGGTATAGAGGTTCTGCTTCCTCACTTAGTGAACCTTTTCAATTATTCCATCAATTCATGTACATTTCCTGCCCTATCGAGAAAGTCGATCATTCACCCTATACCTAAAGTTAAGAACACGGTTTCTCTGGGAGATGTTAGGCCTTTCTCTCTTTTATGTTCGTCCTCTAAGGTTTTCGAGAAAATTATATACAAGAAATTGACTAAATACTTTGAAACGAACAATCTGTATAATACATACGAAACGGGATTTAGACAGGGCCACAAGACCCAGATTGCTCTGTTAAAGGTCAACAGTGATATAAAGTTTGCCATTCACTCACGTATGATCACCGTTTTGGTTCTTTTTGATTTTAGCAAGGCTTTCGATATAGTGGATCAGGGTATTCTCCTTAATAAACAGAGGAATTGGTTGCTCAAATAAAGTTGTAGCGTGGTTTTCGTCCTATTTTCTTTATGGGCAACAAGCGGTATTTGATCCTGATGAAAATATATTATCTAACTGGCTTTCGGTAACTTTTGGTGTCCCTCAGGAATCGGTTTTAGAATTTATGATGTTTATTTTATACGACACTGATCTTAAGCTTTTCCTTTAACTTGTTAAATACTTATTTTATGTTGACGACCATCAAATATATATTCACTGTTCTCCTCGTGATATATCTTGGGCGATCGGGAATTTAAATCAAACGATTAAGCTTTTGACTACATGGACTACAACTAACAAACTTTCCATTGACATTTCTAAGACGAAGTACATGATCCTCGATAGTCCTGCCTATCTTAGTAACATCGATACGTCAGTTTTACCTCAATAAACTTACTCTGCTGGCAATTTGGGCGTCATCTTTAATCCTTCGCTTAGCTGGCAGGAACGAATCTGTCATATAGTCAATAAAATACGTAGAACATTGTATCCGCTCAAATTTAACAGGAAAATCGTAGATAAGTTTCTGCGCATTAAATTTGTATCTACACTGATCTTTCCTCTCTTAGATTACTGATGTGTGGTTTACGATGATATATAACTCGAACTCGATGTAAAACTACAGAGAGCACTAAATGCATGTGTGCGACAGTATGTAGACAGTGTTCGAAGTCGTGATACGAGAAGAGGCGGAAACTTATTATACATACTACATGCAGAACTTCTGACTATTCCACTTCTTTTTCTATCTCTACTGCTAATGTCTGGAATTCTCTGCCTAATAATATAAGAGCTGCTGATTTTTTAGCTTTATTCAAGATTAGTATTTTCCATCATTTATTGTCTGAGCAAACGTCACTTTTATAGATGTACAGAGCTTCCAACGGTTCTTATTTATCTTCAGTTGTTTTTACACTAATCTCGTTTTTGTTATCTAGCGTTTACTTTTTTTTCACACTTGTTCTTACAATCTTTAAAATTCTGTAATTGATTATTTGATTTCACATGATTAATGTATTTTCATTTTGTACTTATATTTTCTGCCTTAGAGGACATTGTCCCAAGGCTTTAATAAACTCTGAACTAAACTAAACTACGCAAGGCCAATCTAATAGATTGATTTTTTCAAAAGTTATCGCGCTCACATTCACAAAATATTTGGTGAGCTGCCTCCTCACGAAAATTATACTTTCGACAAAGAAGATGGTCTCGAATTTTTATGTTGGTCAAAAGTGCTCTCAGACGATAGTGTCCGTTAAGCATTCCTACTACGACATTAATCTGCCTTACTTCTATTTTCAAGGCTTCATTAATCCTCTTAGTTCATGTATCAGTTATGAAATTCTTAAAATAGAAAATTTTGTTGGTTCGCTTCAAATATTTCGCAAGCTTCTCCGAGAGCCCTTTATCAATGGCTCGTATCTTTGAAGCGTGCGAAATTCCGCAGTATCGTTCAAGGCCAATCAGGGACTGTAAAGCTCCCGGCTTAGCCAATGTATCTGTTTTCTTGTTAACTTCAATATCTTCATGGCCGGGAACTCATATCAGACTGACCCAGTTTTCACTGGCAAACTTAAGAAGATTTTGAAGGCAATTCCAGACTAGTCTAGAAGTAAATTCTTGAGATGTAACATCCTTAAATATTGCTTGACTGTCCCTCTTGCTGGCCCTGATTAGTTCGATCCTTGGCGGCCAGATGGTTAATACATATACTATCATGGGTCTCATTATTTTTTATATATAACCAATCATTACTCCTAGCTTTTTGCGCATCTACAGGTACAGAAAGCCATCTTAGCTTTCTTTACCATCGCGCCAACATGAAGTTTCCAGGTTAATTCAGGGCAAAATATTACTCCTAAGCACTTTGCTTATTTTGAAAATTCTAATTATGTCTTTTCCGAGTTAACGGACAAACAACGATCCCTGCACTGTTGCTATACTACATTAAGCGCTGAGTGCATGAGTTTAATTATCCATGTATTTTATGAATGAGCGACAATACGGCTGGCCACTTTCCAATATTCCATTCTGGCTCTAAAAGTTGGACCCTCTCGGGAAGATGATCTATAGGTCGCCCCCTCATTCGCGCATTCTAACTCCGAGCCCGGGATGTGTTCCTAAGTAAATACATTAGGATTTCTTTAGTCGTCTCAGACATTTCGCCTAAAAGCAATATTAATGCCTTGAATTGACATGATGAGTCACCGTTCAGTTTGTCTGCAGTATAGCAGTATCAGGTATATTCTCGATTCCCTGGTAATACCGCTTACGGCAGTTTGCATCTCATTATTGTAGAAGAAAACATCCACCACCGCAAAAGAAGAGCTATGGATCGATCACAAGACATGGTTGCTATGAACATACCATTTTCATATCATTCATATCGAGCAGTGATATAATTTGATGAGAAAAGTATTTTGAAGTTTATAAAATGGTATTTTTGGACTTACATATTTTCTGTAGTTACGCAAAAGCTACACCTGCATCCAGGAATATGATTGAATGCAACAATATTCTTAATTCTGGTATGATTGTAATGTGGGGAGCTACAATTTTAACTCGCTAAAAATTTTAATTATATTTACTGTGCCTTCAAATAATGATGCCGTTTAAGAAGAGAAATAGCAAGGCGGAGTTCGAGAAAAGCAAGGCAAAAACAACTGGAGGCCTCGAATTTCAAGCTAAAGTAAGACGCCCAAAATTCAATGCCTTGGAAAGCAAGGCCTTGCCTTGGAAATTAGTGCCTTTCCTTAAAAAGTAAGGCCTTGCTTTGGCCTTGTCTTGGAGGCTGGAGTTTTCTTTTGCAGATGTGTACCTTTCCTTCGCTGAACCGACCGCCGAGGAAGCGTGACGGTTATTTTGAAACTTTCCTATGCAAATTACATATGCCAAGAACCGTTCAAAATTTTAGATGTCGAATATTATAATTTCATGTCGTTAATTCGAACATTTAACAAATTACGTTTGTACTTTCGTCCAGTTTACAGGTAAGAGACCCATGCTGAGGCGGGTCATGTAGGGATTACGGGATTTTTATGCAATTTTGGTGTTTTTACATCGGGCTTTAAAAACTCAAACCACCAAGCCAAGCCCAAGACAAGACCTTGAATTTCGAGGCCTTGACATTTTCAAGGAAAACCCAAGACGCTCAATTTAAGCCGGCACATAAGGATCATCTTGGCTTGCCTTAAAAACTTCAACGCCTCGCTCGGCGGCAACAGTTCCATCAAACCAGTATTTTAAAGGTATTTATTAGGGTCAGAAAACGCGACTCCATTTTTTGGTCGCACAGTTGAATATTTTGTCCCATTCTTTGCATACATCACACTGAAAAAAAATTTGGTGTTATTTTGCATCGTACTGCGTTAGAAACGAATTGACCCATATAATGCGTATTGAATGTGCAAGAGTCTGCGTGAATGAACGAGTCTTGGGTAAAAAAAGCGAACGCCGCTAAAAAAAACAAATTGCGTGTAAATAGCCACGCGATTAAAAATAGTTTGTGCTTGTACCGTAAAAAAAGTCGTGATAACGCGTCTGTGTTTACCGGGCTAAGCGCGTGCCTGCCTGTTTGCTGCTGGTCGCTCGACAGTCGACAAGCTCGCGACTTTGAGTTTTTCCGCGATTTTGAGTTTTTCCACGATTGAGGTTCAGGCCCGAAACGGGTCTCTATTACTGGTAAAAACATACTGTATGTAATTTTACTCTCTGTCCAGCACTTATACATTTCGTCAATTTAAATCACACAGAAAAATGTTGTCTCATGTAAATGCAATGCTCTATGTATCTTTACGACGTAAAGATACAAATATTTTCAAATAGTTTCCAGTGTAATACGCTGCAATTTTACACGTCGACTGTCTAATATCGCGGTCACGACTTTATTACAATGTTCATTTAAGGTTAATTATCGGATGTAAGGGTTTTTTGGACCTTCATCCCATATTATACTTGAATCAAACATAGGTCATTATTTCTCAACTGTTCCAACTTAAAAATTCATGTTCTTATGGATGTACAATACGTACAATCAATTTCAAAAGTCGCCAATCTTTAAAATTATTTATAAACTCAAAAAAAAGATCAATTATTAATTTACGGAAATCTTGACGGAAGCTTCTAAATGTCTTTTAGAAAAAATAATTTCGGTCAAATTGTTAATTTAACAGTAGTTATTTAGAGTTTTAGTTTTTGCTTTCACTTTAGGGGAAGGTTACAATAATTCTTATTAATTCCCAATGATCATCAAGGCCTCATTTTATTTTTTGATGTATTCTCTGCAATTCTATTTGGGTGGTGTTAATTAAAATTTAAAATATGATTGTTTATAACAATAATAACTGTATGATTTCTCAAATAATTAAAAAATAATAAAATCAAATTAAATAAAAATTTAGGGAATGCTTCTAAGAATAAAATGAGGCCTTGATCATTAGGACTAAATAAAAATTGTAACTTTTTCCTAAGGAGAAAAAAACTAAACCTTTAAATAACTACTGCTAAATAAAGAACTTTAACCTAAATTATTTTTTTCTGATGTGTGCTTAGAAGCCTCCATCAACATTTACAAATATTAATAATAGGTCTTTTTCGATTTTATAAATCATTTTAAATATACGCAACTTTTGAGATTGATTGTATGCCTGCACAGGTATTTTGAAAAGCCTGTAATTGGATTGACATTTGGTATAATCTTCAAGAGTCCTAAAATAAAGTTCAAGCTCGTTAGCCAGCCATTTTGGATAAAAATTCAAAAAGTGAGCACACTTAAAAAAATGCACTTTTTGATTATATTTTATTAAGGAAAAAATGTAACAATTTTTAAGAATTTTTTAAACAATTTAATTGGTTTTTTTTTTTTGCAAAATAGGTTATTTTTATAAGTTTTTAAAAATTCTTAACATAAAGCTTGACTTTTTGGCTTTAAGAAAGGTAATAAGTAACTATATGGTTCAGAGAATAGTTTTCGAGATATAGGGTCTGATGTACAGGTAGTCCTAATGCTCGTGCTCAGACGTAATCCTTTAATAATCCACAGATCAATTTGTAAGTCTACCATTCTTTCAACGCGTTCAAGTTCATACAGAATGACATGAAATCAGCTAATTAATTATTTAAGAATGTTTTTTAGCGGATCAGAAGAAGTTTAAATTGTTTGTTATTTGTTATAAACAAATAAGAAGTGCAAACTCCTCTATTCAGAAGTCATGTTCATCATTTCCCAGCATGAATGATTTCTTACTATTATAGTTCGTCAGTTGACAAGAATTATAGACACTCGTCCAAAAATTTCACTTTGTGGAAAAATTTTTGTTCGAATATGTGCATAAAAACTATCATAACATTTAGACGCGGCCTTGATTTCGTAAATTGAGCGCTTGGATGGCAATAACAGCCTACTTATATTTCTAGAAGTCACTTGTTTTTAATTTGCTCGTCATGAAGTTATATAATAAATAAATTAAAAACATATGATTTCTAAAAAGACAAGTCGAATGTTATTGCGCCCAAGTGCTCAATTATATTTCAGCTTCACTTTGAGACAAAGTTACCTTGAAAAAAAAGCATCGCCCTTTTGCAAATTTTGCTTTAGACCAACTTAAATTTTTCTTCATACAAACAGACTTATTTGGTGGCAAGATTATATGAAGTATCTCACAAATGCATAACGTTTTCCACAAAATGATTCTATTTAAGGTAAGAGTCTTATATAGTTTCTGCTAGGTATTTTGGTATTACTATCGTAACGCACGGTCTCATTACATTACATAATTGGCCCATGATTAATAATGTCAAAGGAAAAATCTTGAAGTATTTTTTGTGCTCATCCTTTTGGCAAGGAAAATTATTGGAAAATGCCAGACTTAAGACATTTGTCGGTGGAAATTTAAAGCGACTTGCATCAAGAGCCAGATTTCAACTTCCAGCAGATCAGCAGATTCTAAAGTCTCGTGATTTATATGGATGGGCCAGAGAAAATTTAAAGGAAACACTTGTACTCTTCAGCTCTGAAGATGATGACTAAACGATGATATTGAAATTAGTAGTTCGGTTTACTAAGGTGGTCACAATACCGGGAACTCTAAAGTATCATGCTTTTACACCTAATCAGAAGGGACATCTGAACCTTAAACGTTTTTCCTATGAAGAGAAAAGTGCCATTTCGCCTAAACCTTAACGTACCACGAATAGGGAGAGAACCTCAAAAGAAAATAAAACTAGTAAGAAAAAGGATACTTTCACTAAAGCAACGCGTATTACTAGAAACATTATCGTAAAAAATGTGAATAAGACGAAAGCCGATCAGAAGAAAAGGCGAATCAATTAGAAAACGCTGTGAAGTGAGACACAAGAGTATCCCTAGAAATTTTTGAGATCTGTATCATTATCCGAGAATTTTCAATATAGTATTGTATATAGCATATCCGAGAATTTATTATTTAAGGTTGAGTTGTGACATATTGGCGAAGATCATTTAGAGCCTGTAAACACTTCTGTTAACCTTTAGAATTTGGTTCTTACTTTTGCCTTCGATTTATGAATTTTTATTTCTGCTTTATTTCAGTGCCAAACTTGTCTGGCCTAAGTCCTAATGGGTTTTTGAACAATAGCCTCCGTACCATGCCTACGTTTACTCTGACCGTCGACGACACTATTTAGAAATTTAGGATTAGACAGCATCTGCGCTTTCAGATTTGGCTACCTTGTTTTCTTACACCCCACTTTTGTCCTTCATCCCTCTCAGTTTAGAACGGACTCCAAAATTATGAACCCTTGAGAATAAACCTCAACTTCAGTTGCACTAGAGGGATTAGCGGATACACTCTCTTGTAAAATTCATAACGAATATCATTCTGTACGCACTTTTACCTCATTAAACGATAGTTAATAACGAACTGCGTCTACTATTTAATCTAACAAGTATTTGGGGATAATTATCATATCCAAGTAACAAGAGTTACCACCTCTACTATCAATCTATAATAATCAAGGAAGTTGGTCGGACTCAAAATATTGGTCCTTCGGAGCCGAATCCAGCCTCTTCTGGATCAATATCATCTTATCAATCGTGTGGAACGAGTACCAATATGAAGAACGAGCAAAGAATCATCATACGAAATTCTTTGAATCGGTATAACGACAACTAGATCCAGCAGAACTTGATTTGGTCTCCACATATTTAAACGTAACGAGATCAAGAAAGAAAGATTCAACGATCAAAATCTTCCAATCCTCAATGTGATCGAGAACGAGTGATGATTTAACGAGTCAGCTTCTATCATCATGGTGTCTTCGAGTGACTGAGTGTCCAGTCACCGAGTATCATCGAGTCATCGAGTTAACGAGTGTCAACAAGTCACAAAGTATCACCGAGTCGTCGAGTCAACGTGTGTCATCAATTAAAAAGTGTCGTCGAGCAAATAAATTCACTTCAGTGACTTATGCTGAAAATCTGTATTTCTAATTGTGTTTTTTCTGCAAATTTGTGTTTTTTTTTGCATTTTAGTTTCTTATCAGGGTTTTTTGTAAGTATTAAATTTCTTTCATATCTTATTCTTCATTTCATCACCTCTGTGAAGTGTTCGTTCCTGCGTTCCAGAACGGTGAGTCTCGCATACCTATTATTGAGTTATCCATTAGATTGATCTGTAAAGTGATCAACCCTTATCATCCCTAGCATTCTATGTCAGTTGCAAAAATGGCTAGCGTAAAAAAGCGTATCACACAATTGCATCGACTCAGAGGTGCTTTGAAAACAAAATCAACCGTTCTAGAACAATTTCTGAAAAAAGCAATCTCGGAAATTGACCTCATTGAACTAAAGGGTAAAATAAAAGATGTAACGTTGATCTTTGATAATTTAGAGGAAGTTCAGTCTGAATTGGAAGAAATTGCCTTGGAGGATGAAATTGAAAATGAATACACAAAACGCGCGGATGCTATTCTCATTAAAATAGACACAGATTTTTCGTCAGACTCCCCTATTACGAATGATTCATCAACGTTAAATAATTCCTTCAATATTATTTAGCTGCAAACCAACATAACAGGTTTAAATATCAATGCGCAACAAGAAATCAATATCAAATTACCAGCTCTGAGTGTACCAACCTTCAGTGGCTCGTCTGAGCAGTGGCCGCGTTTTAGTGATATATTCAAGTCTTCAGTGAAAAATGATCAAAGGTTTACTAACTCTCAAAAACTCATTTATCGGCGTTCCTGCCTAACGGGAAGAGCAGCGGATAAAATCGAATCACTTCAGACGACTGATACGAATTGTCAAGTCCCATGGAATATCCTAAAAAAAATTTATGATGATCCGACATTTGTTATCAATAATCATATAAAATTATTCTTTGAGTTACCGAATTGTCAGAACACATCTACGCTCTCTCTCTCTTTCGCTCGCAGCGAATTATAAAACAACGTAACGAAACATTACCGCGCGTTAGAAGAATTCAAAAGGTCATTTCTAGAGGCCTTTCCCATGTATGCGATCGTATCAAAATTAGATCCTCAAACACGATTGAACTGGAAGGAACACATATCCTCGAACCCCTCTCCGTCTATGGAACAACTACTTGAGTTTTTGCATATTCGTGACAGGATTTTGGAATCTAATAAACCCCTTGTCAAAAAGAGGAGTGAAAAAAACGTATACCGCGTAGCAAAAATAAATTACACAGCGGTAATCGACCGACGAAATCTCAACAAAACCTCTAACGAAAATCGTCTTACGCAGCTCTTCTCGCATATACTATTGAGTTCTAATTTACAGAATCGATGGAATTTGCTAAAATGTCTAAATCTATCTTACATTTGTCTGAGGTTCAATCATACCGTCGAAAATTGTAATGCCACAGCATTCAAGTCTTGTAGCCAGAAACATCACACTGTCCTCCACCCGGAAAATAAAAATAAAAAATCCTTTCGAGCCAATCATGCCAGTTTGCTTAACTCTCTACCGTCTGAAGCTTTATTGTCAACTGCTAGTATTAACATTCAACATAACAAGGGGATTCGTTATGCGTGTAGGGCTCTGTTAGACAACGGGTCTCAGGTACATTTCATGACTGAGAAACTAGCGGAGAAATTAGGTCTAAATCAGCGGGAAATTGAGATTACTTTACACGGAAAGAAATTTAGGACAGCTGTTGCGTTTGGTGTAGTAGGGCAACGAAACCACGATTTTAACGTGACAGCAGCGCCATCCTGCGTGAAGCGGCGGCTTTAGAATTTAGTGCAACGTTGTTTTCTTATGTTTGCGAACGCTGTTGTCCCGAACGAGAGAACGTAAACGTACTACAGTAGTCGATCCGACTTCTAAATTCATATAAAATTTCTAATATAAAAATGAATAATTTTAATACAAGTGTATAATAGTTCAATTTAAAAATTATATGATTTTGAACGCTTTTTGGAATGGCTTAATTTTGAATTCTTTATCGAGGAGAAGGATGGAAAATTTGGTTTTTCAATTTTCTGTAATTAGAAGGGGGATATCTTTTATTATTATGCTCCATGCTTTTTTAATTTAAAGAAAAAAATTTATTTCAAATATTTTTACTGATTTGGATGGGAGCAAATTTTGTTTTTTAATTTTTTAAGAGGGAATTTCTTTTGTTTTTACATTTTTATTGGGATTAAAGAGGAGATTTTTTGTGGGTTAAATTTTCTGAAATCGGATAGAGGACTTCTAATTCGAAAATTCGGATAAATATTAACTTGAGAAATGATAAAATTACATATATGTGACGCGATCCGACAAAAGGGACCTACTAGGCAAAAGTGAAATTTGACAGGACGAGCGATTGAAGAAATCTCCGACGCAGTGTACGCGTTTAAATACTCTTTTTCAATCACTTATATCTTTACAATAATGCAGATACAAAATATCTGTTTGCACCCATAGAAATAGATCGCGTCACATATGCTTAAAATAAAAAATTTTTAATTTGAAAAATAAGTTAAAAGCTCTTACAATTTGAAGAATAATTGTCTATTTAAAATAATAATAATTCCATTATTCATTTTGTTTCTGAAATTAAATAATACGTGTATTATAAATATAAATAACATAAAACGAGACTTCATTTAAAGCTCGTGTAAGTGAAAATTATTCAAGTTACTCAAAGTTAGATTTTATTTATTTTGTTATAATCAGAAGCTCTGAGTAACAGTTTTGTTTACATCTAATAGTGACACGCGTAAACAACGTTTCTTTTAATCAATTAGAACAACTTTAGAAAAAAACTCGGTTCATTGTCCAAAATTTTGTTGATTTTTATATCAAAATTCTATTCTTAGCATTCAAGAGTAAGAAAAATGTGACATTTATGTTCACGATGAAACTGAGAAAAGTTCAAGATCTATATGTAACATTTTCTCCAATCAAAACAGAAGTGTGTATGAACTGGCTCGCCTCACGAAAACAATGCAAAGGTCTTACTGAATTCTGGGACTGCACAGGGTGCGCTGACGCTCGTGTGTTTACCTCAGCACTGGTACGTATGAGTACAGCAGTCGCCCTAAATTTCTTTCAGTGTAGGTGGAGTGAATCAAATGACTTCCAATATAAGCCAAATAGGAAGGACAACTATCCAATGCCAATTAAACAATTATTCGACTGATCTGACCTTCCTCATAACGCCAGAGGTAAATAATCAGGCACCAGTGACCCATTGAATAGGGTGGAGTTGAAAATTTCTCAAAATATCCGTCTTGCTGATCCTGAGTTTCACAGACCATCAAAAATCGACATACTGATCGGTGCTGAAATATTTTTGAAATTATTCTGTTTCGGGCAGATTTCCTTAGCAAACGGTAACGTAATTCTTCAAAAAACGCATTTCGGATGTATACTTGGTGGAAAAACTCATGGTGTAGCAATTACAATTGCCGTCAAGTGCAATTTATCATTCAATTTATTAAGCAAGAAAATTTCTGAATTTTGGGAAATTGAAAATAGCCCTAACGAAAGACCTAAATCTCACGACGAAAATGTATGCGAAATACACTCCCAAGAAAATTTGCGCCGCGATTCCGAAACGGGCCGTTATATCGTGAAAATATCGTTCAAGGAACATTCAATCGGTCTCGGCGAGTCATACTCTCAAGCACTCAAACGATTTTACTCTCTAGAATGATCTTTAGGTAGGAATTCTGAATTACGAGATATTTATATCTCTTTTATGAGGGAATACTCGGAATTGGACCATATGTCTGAGGATAAATCTGCATCGATTTACGACAGATACTTTTTGCCTCATCATGCCATAATTAAACAATCTAGCTTCACAAACAAACTTCGAACTGTTTTTGAAGCTTCAGCGAAAACATCTAACGGGAATTCATTAAACGATAAACTCATGGTAGGTCTCAATATCCAGGAAGATCTTTTCGCATTGCTCCTCCGATTTAGATCACATATATTCGTCGTTACCGCTGGCATTAAGAAAATGTATCGGCAAATATTGATAAATGAAAATGACCTAAAATTTCCGAACTTTTTATGGCGTTAAAATTCTCATCAACCTGTAAAAATCTTCTGATTAAAGACGGTAACTTATGGTACGTACATCTGTCTCCTTTTAAGCAACTCGAGCTCTGGTGCAAGTACCTGTTGATGAAGGCGGATCGTACCCATGTGCTTTTATCGCATTGCGAGAGTATTTTTACATGGATGATTTGTTATCAGGCTTCCTATCTATCGAAGAAGCTAAGCAATTAATTGCCGAATTGATGCCGATCACGCGCAAGGGTGGCATGAATTTAAGGAAATGGGTTTCTAATGTATCCGAGCTCATCAGATCCTAATCCAAAGATTTTAGCGACACTTATATTCGTACCTATAGATTTAGGCGATACAGCTAAAACACTCGAGTCAGATGCGCCGCTAACGAAAAAGAATATCTTGTCAGAAATCGCTGAGTTATTCGACCAGCTCGGCTTACTAGGTCTCATTATCTTAACACCGAAGATCCTAATGCAGACTTTGTGAAGAGTCCTGGCTAGAACTCAAAAAATATTTAGCACTCCTCCGAAAATCGAAATCAATCGAAAAATAGTCGTCGATAATTATATATCGATTTAAACACACGGCTATTGTGATGCCAGCGAAAAGGCATTCGGACCTGTATTTATGTATCCTCGAAATCTAGAGTCAGACTACTAAAAACGTGATCTTTACCTCGCCTAGAACGCTGTGCTGCAATTCTATTATCAAAATTATACTCAGCTGTTTCTCAAGCCTTACAAAGACTTCATATCGAAAATACCATTTTTGGTGCGATTCTACTATAGCATTATATTGGATAAATAGTCCCCCTAATATTTGAAAACTTTCGTAGGAAATCGAGTCGCGGAAATCCAAACTCTGACACAATCTCTCGAACGGCGGCACGTACGCACCGAGTACAATCCCGCGCATCTTGTCTCGCGCGGTTTCGCGCCGCAACAGCTTATTAACAATTCCTTCTGGTTCAATGGTACGGTATGGATTAATTATGCTGCAGAAAATTGCCCTGTATCACATTTAGATCCCATCGAAATCCATAAACTAAAAAAAAATTGTTGTCACTTTCACAGTCAATGTAGCACGCGTGAATGATATTAATACTTCTCTTTTGGAAAACGGTCAGTCTCTTAATAAACTCATAAGCGTGATAGCTTTTTGTTTAGGATTTATAAACGTCAAGGTTCATAAACAAAATATAAGGGGCCAACGTTCTTCAGCCGAATTTCAATCATCAACTACCTGTCTTATCAAATTAGAACAGCGTGCATTATTTTTGGATGAGATTAAAATGCTTGAATCGAAAAAACGAATCGAAGGGAGATTATTTCCACTCTTCCCTATTATGGATACGGAAAGTGTATTTAGGGTTTGAGGTAGATTGAGATATTCTGATCTCAATTATGGTCAACAACATCCGATTTCATTACCACATAATCATACTGTCACAGTACTCATCGAGATCGGATATTTACTCCGATAACCATACTAACTTTGTGGGTTCAAAAAACGAAATTAATAGCATTTGTAACATTTTGAACTCTGAAGAACATTCCCCCACGTTCACCACACTTTGGTGGGCTTTGGGAGGCTCCAGTGAAATCCTTCAAGCACCACTGGATTCGCATTATCGGAGATAGACTTCTAACCTACGAAGAGTTTACAACACTTGCAACTGAGATAGAGGGCATCCTGAAGTCTCGTCCCTTGACGCATGTACCCTCTGATCCTAAAGATTTGGCAGCCCTAACTCCAGGTCACTTTTTGACAGGTGAGTCTCTGAGAGGTGTACCAGAACACGATCTGAAGGGCTTGCTGTCGGGACGGCTTTCGTCTTTGCTGCAAGTCCAACAGATGAAACAACACTTTTGGACTCGATGGAACAAGGAATATCTCCACGAGTTGACCGTTCCGAAAAATGGCATAAGGGTGCTACCACTGATATTAGGACAGGTAATATTGTAATCATCCGTGATAACAATCAGCCTCCCATGTGTTGGATGCTTTGCCGTGTTATCGCCACGCATCCGGAAGAAGATGTATTTGTCCGCGTAATAACTCTCAAAATCGAAAACGGCGAGTGTAAGCGTGGCTTAAAAAACTTATCTTCTCTGCCGATTGACAACGATTAGTGTTGAATTGCTCGAACTAGAACTAATCTTGCACGCAATATGTTTATCCAATGAAATTTTTGTTTGTCAGAAAAATGCAATGATTTTCTCAACGTTAAGGTGTCTGATGATTTTTATCGAATGCTTAATCGCTAATGGTCTCAGTTTGTCTATTCTTTATATCAATCTCATACCTATAGTGACCATTCACTAAACCTGTGTAGTCTAAGGTCGGTTATAATTGCCATAATAAAATTCGAATCTTTTGAAAACAGCAGTTCAAAGGGGGCCGTTATGTTGAGATCTGTATCATTATCCCAGAATTTGTGATATAGTATTGTATAGAGCCTATCCGAGAATTTATTATTTAAGCTTAAGTTAAGATATATTGGCGAAGATCATTTAGAGCCTTTAAACACTATTGTTAACCTTTAGAATTTGGTACTTATTGTTATCTTCGATTTATGAATTTCTATTTCTACTTATTTCAGTGCAAAACTTGTCTGGCCCAAGTCCTCTTAAGTTTTTGAACAATAGCCTCCTTACCACGACTACGATTAGTCTGAACGTCGACGACACTATTTAGAAATTTGTGATTAGACAGCATCTGCGCTTTTAGATTTGGTTACTATGTTTTCTTACCCCCACTTTTGTGTGTCATACCTTCCAGTTTAGAACATACGCCGAAATAATGCACCCTCGAGAATGAATTTGCAACTGCAGTTGCACTAGAGACATTAGCGGATACACTCTCTTGTCAAATTTAAAACGAATATCTTTCTGTATGCACTTGTACCTTATTGAACGATAGTTAATAACGAACTCCGTCTACTATTCAATCTCAAAAGTATTCAGGGATAATTATCATGTCCAAGTAACAAAAGTTATCACCTCCACTATCAATCTATAATAATCGAGGAAGTTGTTATATTCCCTTAAACAACGAAACTTCTGGGCTATCAATGGTTTAACGGACTCAACACAAATTAACCACCCCGAATATTGAGAGGCGAGGGAACTTACAAAATCGGATTGCCACCTCCACGTGGTAGACTCTCAAAACTATGATTTTACAGATCGTAGGCTAACGACAGGCGTTAAATTGTGCATTTATTCATGGAATATTTATGGATAATCTATAATTAACGTGAATTGAAGAACTATAATAGTTAGGAATCATTCATACTGAGTAATATCAACATCATTTCTGAAAATAGTAGTTTGCACTTTTTATTTATTTATAACAAATAAAAAACAATTTAAATGTCCTATGACCCACCGAAAAACATTATTAAATCATTAATTAGCTGATTTCATGTCATTCTGAATGAACTTGGACGCACTGAAAGAGTGGACTTGCAAACTAGTCTGTGGAATATTAAAGGATTATGTCTGAGCACCAGCATTAGGACTGCCTGTACATCAGAGCCTATATCTCGGAAACTATTCACTGGACCATATTTTTACGAAAGACCTTTTTTAAAGCCAGAAATTAAGCTTTCTTTTAAGAATAATTAAAAAATAATAAAAATATCCGATTATTCAAAAAGTTAAATGAACAATTAAATTGTTTTAAAAATGCCTAAAACTTGTTAAACTTTCTTCGTTAATGAAATATAATAAAAGAGTGGAAATTATCCTTTCGAAGAACCTCATAAAAATGTTAATCGTTAAAATAGGAAAGAAGTTACAGGCTTTTGAAAATAGTAAGCGTTGGGATTGAAAATGTGTCACCCCCACTACTTAAAGAGGGTAGGTAATCGTGGTCTATAAATTTGTTTATTAAGTGCTGTTGGATAGGTGAACATATGTCGAGAATATAAAGAAAAATTGAGAACATGACTTTTAAAGTTGACGCAGTTAAGAAATAATGCCCCAGCACTGTCTTCCAGTATTGTGCCTGCACTGACTTTCAGTGCTAAGCCAGTACTAAATGCCACTGCGGACTACCAGTATGGGACAAGCGCTCGCAGTTCATTTCAGAACATTTGTTATCATCCCCGACATATGCCAGTATATGTACCAGTACTACCTGCTTGTAACAAGTCAGTCTCAATTAGTATTGCGAAGAGTACTGTGCCTGTTGCAGATTTCTTATTAGGAGCCAGGTGTCCGAAGACCGGCCACTTGTTAAAACTATCAAAATCATTTCATCTAATAAACAGATTATTCACACAGCGCGTCTCAAACTCAAGTGTTTGGACTTATATAGCTGCATACATTTTTTTTTTTAAATAAAAAATTCCTTCTCCCAAAACCAGTTAATGATTTAATTCTCGTGTTATGAAATATTTATGCTGGACCAATGAAAAGCGCGGTATAAGCAGACGTGCGTGCGTGAGCGGGAGTCCAACGTAGTGTTATTGAAGCGAGTGATGCGGCCGAGATAGGCTAGCGACGGAAAAACTGTATTTGAATCCCACTCACGTACGCACGATTTTTATACCGCGCTCCTGATTATCCCAGGTTTAATATTTTATATCTAAAAAAATAAAACTTCAGCTGATTTTTGGAAAAGAAATTTTATATTTAGTTTTTTGTTCATTTGTATATAGCCATATAAGTCCGGCCACTTGAGTGTAGGAAACTGTGTCAATTATTAAAAAGTAAGTTCTTAAGTTATTAAAATATTAGGGATCAGATATAGCATAAAATATGTAGGTGATAATATTATTATAAACGGAGATCATGTAAACTGAAGGGGGCACCTTTTGATACAAGAAGAAGTTATCAATATGAAATAACAACTACTTATAATTTTAAATCACGAACAATGATTAAATTACAACTTATACGATCATTATGAATTCCAAATTTTAAAGTGCTAAAATAAGTTGAAACTAATCGCAGAAGGTACCAAGTATTATTCTCTTCTATCTTTAATATAGTGAAATGCCTTAATGAGGAACATTTGTCTGTAACAAAAGTATAGGTTTTATGCCTAGATCAAACCATGACGAAGTGCTTACATTCCGTGAATCCTTCGCCTACGCTCATCGAAAAATCCCTAATCCATTATTGCCGAGGTTATTGCCTGCCACGCCGCGATGTTCGACACAGGTACGCGCTTTTGTAGATGAAGATTGTAACGTAAAAGTAGAACGACTCCAGCAATTTCTCACGTGATCTGTTAATGATTGATTTCATTCCAGACTTTTTATTTTGCGACAGTTCAAAGCTAAGCGTTAGCGACTTTTAATGTTTAATAATAATTAGACACGAACTCAATATGCATTTATACTCACGCTCCTCGCCTCGAATTGATTGTAATACTCAGGCATTAACACGCACGTGAGTTTTTACTTTCCACATTACGTTATATAATGCCTATAAAAAAATAAACGAATTTGTATACTTTATACTTTTATACTTTCAATAAGCTGGATTCAATTTTATAATGGAAAAGTTTATCCTCTGTTGAAATCATTGCAGGAATCCTTGCAAAATCTTCTATAAGAAATAAGAAGTATGAAAATTGATGTTATCTTGTTTTTCTTTTTCAAAATGCCATGATTTCTTATGATTTGCTTTTTGAGTCCTCTTGGGATTTTGAAATATGCAAGAGTGTTTAATAGATGATGATTAAATTCAAAATCTATGATCAAATAATAATGCCTAGAAAATTATAGACATATTGTAAATCACATCAACTGATTTCCGATTCAAAATAACAGTTACGAAATACGCAGAAAAAATGAACCTGATAAACTTTTTATTCAATAAATGGTAGAGTATGTTAGGAATCAAACTTACAAGAACAATATTAAACACGTGTAAAAAGTTATCGGGGCTTGCGTTCAGTTAGAGCTTTGTCAAGCTGATTTATTTTCTAAATATTTGTTTTATTCTTCCAAACATGGGCAGGGTTTTTATAAGTAGCAAAAATAAAAAAATAGAATTCAACTTTTTTTTCTCATCATATAGTCGACCTACCTGGGCTTCGCTGTGGTTCTGGCTAGCTTGTCATGGACGAAATGTTGTAAGTGTCAAACGGAATAGTATACTGCATAGCTATGGTGCGAAAGGCGGCGATTTCTGACAAGTGTAAAGTTTTGCTGCTCGTGCAAAGCGTAGACAGCAATTCGCACGAGTCAGGCATCGCCATCGTTTTCTATTAGGGACCGTACTTTAATTATACGTAACGGAATCTAGGCCCTCCCTAAGACCCCTCCTACCACCTGTAACAAACAGTCACAAACTATTTCTACACCCCCCCACCTTTACTGTACGTAATTTTTAATTTGAATCTTTATAAATAGAATCTTTTATCAACGGAATAAAGCAGTATTATAGATGTAAATTTTAAAATTTCTAATTTATTAATTTATATACAAAAAATTTGTAAACCAAAGACGAGTTTTGAAAAAATAAGGATTTTTCACTCAACATACAGACAAATTTTCACTACCTAAATTGATTTTTCAAACCGAAATGTGACTTTTGAGCAAAATTATTAATTTTACATGAAACTGATGCACTTTTACCGAACAATATGAAATCTTAAACCAAGAAAATTATTTTTTTTTGCTAAAATAGGAGCTTTTTCAACTAAAAAAGATAAATCCTAAAAGAATGGAAAAATTATGTTTTAAGTTAGAAACTTAAGTTAAAGAAAACAAGGCTTTTTGGTTAAAGAATTAAATTTTCAAGCAAAGACAAGTATTCAAACAAAAACTAGATTTTTAACAATCTAGTTTAACTTTTACCCAACTAGTTGCATTATCAATTCAAAAAAATTAATTTTCAAAAAAACAGTTAAGCTTTCAACCAAAGAGATGAATTTTCAAATAAAAATATAAATCTTTAAGAACAAAAAAAGATTTCTTAACAAAATGAATTAACGAAATCCTTCATACAGCTAACTTGAATTCTCCAACAAAGAAGAAGAGTTTTTAACCAAAAACATTTAAACAATTATATTTTTACTAAAACAGATGAATTTTCAAATCTAAAAGATGAATCTTGTAAAAATAGTTGCATGTTCTGATAAAAAAGATTTCAATTGACTTTTCATGATCAAAATATCCATTTTTAAACAAAAAATAAGTTTCTGCGAAAAAAATTGAATTTTATTCAAAAAGAAGAATTTTAAACAAAAAAGGGCTTTTTAACAAAACTGTTGAATTCTCTACTAAACAGTTTCATTTATATAAAAAAATGAAATTTTTCTTACACCAGATGAATTTTTATTAAAAGGAAAAATTCAAAAACACAGTTTAATTTGTATCCAAAAAAGATTCCGTTTGACTTTTAAAATTCAAAATATGAGTTGAAAAAAAATCTACAAACAAAAAATGAATTTTGAATCATAAAAGACGAACTTTTTTCAACAAAAAATGATGAAAATACAACAAAATAGTCGAATTCTCTATCAAATAATTTCATTCTTA
The DNA here is from genome assembly GCA_010014905.2 of Druon quercuslanigerum. Lineage (NCBI taxonomy): Eukaryota > Metazoa > Arthropoda > Insecta > Hymenoptera > Cynipidae > Druon > Druon quercuslanigerum. Next base: position 4,205 of record JAAAKG020159923.1, on the reverse strand, counting down.
ATTTTATCGAAGAAAGATTAAATTCGCACTAAAAAAATGAATTTTTGTTAAAAAATGACACACTTTTTTTTTAACTTTCAGCCAGAAAAGATTCAGTCGTTTTTTAACACTAAAATATGAATTTCCAAAAAAGGTGAATTTTTACACAAAGAATATTTCAGCTCTCTTTTTAACACAATAATATTAAATTTGAACAAAGAGTCTTACTTTTTTAAACAACTTCATTTTAACAAAAAGTATGAATTTTCAACAAAATTGTTGATTTCTTACTAAATATTTGCATTTTTATCCAAGAAACATGAAATTTATACTAAATCAGATGAATTTTAAACTCAAGCAGAAAAACTTTGAAAAAACAGGTTCAATTTTCAACCGAAGGATTGAATTTTTAGTCAAAAAAGATGAAATTTTTTCTAACATAGATAAATTTAAAAAAATTAAAAAAAAAACAGTTAAATTTTTACTTAAAGAAGATTCCAGTTTACTTTTGAACTCCAAAATAAGAATTTAAAATAATAAGTTAGTTTTCTGCTAAGTGGTCGATTTTTTAGCCAAAAAGTACGACTTCTTAATAATATTCTTTACTTTTTAACCAAACAATTGCATTTTTGTCCAAGTAAAATAGAAATTCTAATAAGACAGGTGAATTTTTAAATCAAAAAGTCGAATTTTCAGAAAAAATAGTTTGCATCCAAAAAAGATGTCAGTTGACTTTTAAGCAACAAAATATGATTTTTAAACAAAAGTTTAATGTTCTAAAGAAAGATCTGCATGGTAAACCCAGAAAGTCCCATTTTTAACAATACAGTTGCATGTGCAACCAAAAAGGATTTCTTTTGAAGAAAATAGTTAAATATTCAACCAAATAATAAAATTTATAACTCAAAAGATAATCTTCAGGAGAAAGTTTTTGCGAATTTCCAAAAATGAAGCACATGAGTGGAGGACCCCCTCCCCCTCTTCCATAACAATTCGTAACGAACTGTCTCGAGCCCCCCCCCCCCCATTGATCTGTTACGTAATTCGATTTCGTAATTCGATTCGGAAATTCGATTTTCGATTATCAGTATGGTGATAAATTGTATGTTTGACCTTCTTTGTCTCTTGAGTGATTCGCAGTCGCTTGTTTCAAAGGTCTAGTCTAGAGTTGAAAACACAACTTTCGGCCCGCTCCAGAGGCAACGACTGGATGTTCCAAAATTCCACAAAAGAAAATGAATATTAAGAAAAATGTGTTTTTTCTCATCCTTTATTTAGTCTGATCGGGCCCTGATCTGGTATTGGCTAGTCTGTCATGACCAAAAAAATGTCTAAATGAAGTGAAAAACGAAAAGTTGTCTTCTTTATGATACGATTATTATTATTTTAAAAATTGTAACTGGTCTGTTTGTTTAAACCAAAAAAATAATTTTGTTCCAAAGACTAGTTCCGCGACCATTTTTTACACGGGAAGTCTATGGCTTCATAAAATGTTCCTCCTGGACAAAATTTTCAGATCGAAAAATTTCTATCAGTCTGAATCCATTTTATTCCAATATCTGTATTCGCACCAATTAGTCTTATTCCGAACTAATACGAGGCCGCAATCTGAATGCATGATGTAACCCCCTGCCTGACGGATTGTATTTGGCTTTAGTTTGCGAATTTGGAAAGGATTGAAAAGTCTGCCTGTAGAACATTGCGAAGTTATGCGGATCGGGCGGACAGATTGAAAGGTGGGTTCGGATTGATTTTGAATTGAATTTAGTACCGGATGCATGCGGATTTAAAATTCTTTTCGGATGCATTCGGATTGAACTCACGAATTGAAAAATCTTTAAATTATTCAAGTTTTTAAGCTTAAGTTTAATTTTAAGCTCGGATTGATCTTGTTGGTTCACGGATTGAGAATGATTTAAAGACGCTGGGGATAAGTCGCTGATTCGTTCGGATTGAATTTGAAGAAATTAATGGTTGTATGGATAGTTGAGTAAATCCGAAGACCCAAATGGTAATTTTCCCCAAAAGTTGGGTGAAATCGCTTAAGCTCTTTAGATCCGTTGTTGCGCAGCAGGTTATTATAATCGCATATATACATCGAATTTCATTAACAACATGGAAACAACCAAGTGGAACTGGAAACCCCTTACAAACCCTAGTAGCAAAAATGGAAAATATGGAACCGGAACTAGGACCTTAATTCCAGTCGAACGGTTTGGTTTCTTTTTCCCTATTACGCAAGAATTTTTCCAACTGCAAAATTTACTTTCTACGCATTCTTCATGAGCCCATTTTATCACTAGAACTTAGATATACATACATAGTTCGATTTGAATTGGAACGCGGCCAGCTTTCGGTCAAGGAATCTGCCTTGACCTCGAGGAAGTTATCGGTTAGAAGGAAGATGCAGCCGGGTAGGTATAGACTGCAGGTACACATACCTCTACATCTACCCATACGAGAAGTTGCAACATATTTTCTCAAGACACATGAATATGAAGTCATAGGAACCTGCGTTCTTGTGACAAGGGCACAATGCACACAATAGTTCAAATCCGCTAAGGAAGTATGGGCTATATAGGAAGTAGGTAAGATATAAGCTATATTTATATACAAAGCAAGGCAAAGGGGATGAGTGGAATAGAGGAGATTGAGGGATCGGAGGTGGGAAGGCTGAAAGAAGGTAAAAGGTGGAAGAGGAGAAGGAGGAGTAAGAGGACAGTGAGCGAGTGAGCGTGTAAAAGATAGTGGTCGCTGACCCGTTCGGAACGTTGACTCCACGTAGTCAGTCCCCTCTTTATATTTTGTTGCCGACTTTACATTACTTTACCTTACCTTACCTTGTCTGATTACCGAGCAAGTTGCCCTACCTTGCCTCTTCTCCTCTCACCTCACCTTACCGGTATCCACCAGTTGCCTATCTTACGATCTCTCCTTCAATCAGAACCGTATCTAGGTTTTCAAGGCCCTGGTTGATTTTACGATTCATTTGTTATTTACTTTCCCTCCAGCAAACCACAATCTATCCGAGGGTTGAACCACTTTTGAAATCTGGTACATGCCTCCCAAAAAAATCTTTAATTTTTATTAAATTTTGTAAAATACCATGAAATCTTACCAAATTCAATTTAATTCCTTTTCAATTCCTTAAAATTGTTTGCAATTTCTCTAAGTCCACTGCAATTCCTTCAGATCCTGTGAAATTTTGAGATTTTTTAATTACTTCCGAATTCTCTGAAATACTTCCATATTCCTTGGAATACTGAAAAAGATTTAAAGTCCCTGTAAGCGCTTATATTTCACTGAAATTCCTTAGTTGGGGTGTGTAGGAAACTCGAAGTTCGAATGAGAAAAGTCGAGTATCTTAGGTTTCTAGTCGAGCAGAGTCAAATAATGGCTTTGGCAGAGCTGAGCTGCCCGGTAACAAGCGTTGCATTCAGAATAATTAAGAATTTGTATTCCCATGAATACGCGAATTTTTCTCCGTCTAAAAATCCCTCAACGGGAAAAGAAAAAGTGCAAACCCAGTTCCCCTCAATCGACCTAGCAAAATTTAACGGAAGCGTATTAAAAAAAATTAAAAAGTAGAAGAATGCAAAATAAGGAATAGAAAAGCTAAGAATAATTTCACTTAAAAAACGCTAGATTTAATTGAAATTTATGGGTTGTTTAATCATTAAAAAATATTTTGTAAGAAATTGTTCTTTGTATACGATAAAGAAAAAGTCAATCGGAATTATGAAAACATATTTTTATTATTATATTTAATATTATTTGTACCACAGTATTAAATGTGTTAAACGTATTAAATTTAACTGCTAGTAACGTTCCTTACTGTAGGACTAGTTTTACAATTGAACAGTCTTTTTCGCTTATTGCTTATAAAATACTTTAAACGCAAATATAAATTTCACATCTGTGAATTAAAATAATTTTAACTGTAGAAAGGCATACTTGAATTCATGAGAATGAAAATTTCAAAACTTATATTCCACATGAATGAAGTAAAACAAATTATTACACATATTTTTGGAAATGATTAGAAGGAATTAAATAAACTTAAAATATGACCACTTTTGCGGAATAGAAAACATTTCATTGAGGTGTGTCTACCGATACAATTAGAAGGAATTAAATATATTGAAAACTTTCGTCTCTTTTGGGGAATAAGAAACTATGCGGCGGACGCTATGGGTATAGAAGTGAATTAGTTTTCGAGATATCCT
>JAAAKG020159912.1:0-29512 GCA_010014905.2 Druon quercuslanigerum | reverse complement strand
GAATAATTAATAATATTAACTAATTATATTGTTTAAAACCAATTTCATCATCTGGAACCAAATTCATCATTTTGAGTTCCTTTTTGTAACTTTTTGGAACGAAATTCATCCTTTGGAACTAAATTCATTATTTGGAACCAATTTGATCCTCGGAAACAAAATTGATCCTTTCGAACCAAATACATTATTTGGAACCAAATGGAACAGTTAGCCCCCGAACTGACTATAAATCCAATTGAACTGTATTTAAAATATTTAATAAATAAAATCAACAAAAAGAAATTTCACTTTAAAGAGATAGAGGAAGATATTCTTATTTGTAACGTCACAAATGAGAGATTTAAATTTTGTGTGGATTGGAATTCAGAACCTTTTGAGATCCAAGTAGAGTTGCCTTTGGAACCATATTCATCCTTAAAAACAAAATTTATCCTCTGGAACAAAATTCATCCTCGGGAAAAAATTTACCTTGCGGCATCAAATTTATTCTTCGCAAACAAATTCGTCCTTTGGAACTAAACTCATTCTTTGGAACCAAGTTTATCCTCTGGAAAAAAATTCATCCTTTGAAACGAAATGCATCCTTTCGAACCAAATTCATTCTTTGAAACCCAATTCTGTCTTTGGAAACAAATTCAGTTTTTAATAACCAAATTCAGTATTTGGAACCAAATTCATCCTTTCGAAGCACATTTATTCTTTAAAAGCCAATTTTTCATCTGGAACAAAATTCATGTTTTGGAATTAAATTCATTCTTTGGAACCAAATTCATCCTCTGGAACCAAATTTATCCTTTATAATTGAAATCATTCTTTGAAACTAAATTCTTCCTTTGAAATTAAATTCATTCCTTGGAACCAATTTCATCTTCTGGAACCAAATTCATCCTTTCGAACCAAATTTTTTCTTTTGAACCAAATGCATTCTTTGGAACCAAATTCACCCTTTGGAAACAAATTCATCATTTTGGGTTTCCTTTTGTACTTTTTGGTATTTTTTGGTAACAGTTAGCCCCCGAACCAAACATAAATCCATATTAAATTATTTAAATTATTTAAAGATTTTATTAAATAAAATTAACAAAAAAATTCAGTTTTCAAACCAAATTCAGTCTTTGAAACCAAATTTATCCTTCGCATCCAAATTCATCTTTTCGAAGAAAATTTATTCTTTGGAAGCCAATTTATCATTTGGAACCAAATTCATCTTTTGGAATTAAATTCATTCTTTGGAATCAATTTCATCTTCTGGAACCAAATCTATCCTTTCAAACCAAATTCATTCTTTCGAAGCAAAATCATTCTTAGGAAACAAAAACATAAATTTTTGGTTTCTTTTTGCTGCAGCTACTTAGCAACCAGAAATTTGTTCTAATAGAGACACTTGGGTCTCCAAGTGTCTTCTCTGGTCTTGCCAAATTTCTAGATGACCCAAAATAAAAAAAATGATATATATGTTAAAAATCGATATAGAACTGCATAAGATGCTCGGACTGATTAACTATTATTATGTAATAAGTTGCGCCGGGACTCTTATTTTCATAGACCAGTTTCTGGTAGGTGAATTTTCGAATGTAGTTGGCGAATGGCGACACGGATGTAGGATCCTGAAAGTAGGTATAAAATATCTTAGGTGTGTAGGTAGTTAGTTATATATAATAGTATATCTAATATAGTGATGCAACGACGAACTCCGCCCCAGATAGCCATTACCCACACAAGCAGAGATCTGGGAATGAACGATAACTGCTGGAGATCGGTACTGCTACCTATTCATTATTTTTCTAAACGTCGATCACCGCCAAGGCCGAAATATTAATCCTTCAAATAAGCCATTGCGTGGGCAGAATCTGCCTTTGTCTTCAATCTCTAGGCCGCCGATCGCATGCTCTTTACAAAAAATACTTCCCCTTCCTCTCACCCTACAATCTAGATTTAATCCCATTAGAATGACCAGTAGGGGGTCCGAAAATTCGACTTTTCAATTTTGGTGAAATTGGTGCTTTTCGGGAGCAAGTAATTACCTTTTTTTATTTGGTCAACAGTTACCCGTGCAGGTGGATTTTTGAAATTAACGTATTTTTATTAATTTTTGTACATTAAAGTTTCGTCCCTGTGGAAAGCACAAAGAATAATTTACAACCAAAATAATTTAGTTTTGGGCACATCTGGCCACTTTGTATAATATTTTCCTAATATTTTTAACCAAATTTTAAATTGTTTAAACTATGATGATCTGTTGTAGCAATTGTTAAACTATTGCTAAAAGTGATATTTTGTGGTATAGAGAGAATATAGACATTTAAAAAAATTATAATTTGTGTAAATGTTTGGAAATTATTTAAACAATTAATGATTACCCACTGGTGATTTTTTATAACAAAGGTAAATACATTATTTAAACAATTATCGTTTAAGTAATTGCAAATCGAATTTCGAAAGTCGACTTTTTGTACCACTCTAATACCATCCTGATTTATTCTGACATATCCAGATGTTCACCTCGAAAAAGTTATTTTTATAATTTATAAACTCAGAGAATTCGCATTTTTAGTAAAATTTTTAAATTTTGTTTTTCACGGTTAGCAATAACTTTTGTTACTATTCATATAACTGTTCCATTTTGAGTTGAGAATTTATCTTTTGTTAGTTACAAATTTATGTATTACAATTGAAGAAATTTAAATGAGATTAAAGTCAAATTAAAAAAAGGTCCAATAATCAAGATAATGAGCAGAGTTCCTAAATATAAAATTAATAATTCAACGATAAAATTTGGAAAATCACCATAAAATGTTCAGATCACAAACTGAAAAAATAAAAGTTCCCCTTCTTCCCCTAAAAATAAAAGAAAAAGAACTTCTCCTGTGGACAAAAATAAAAAAGAGGAAGGAAAAATGAAAAGGCAACCAACAAATTCCTTTTCTTCTCTCTTTTTTGTTAAAAAAATCTTATATATATAATTTATCTTTGAATTATTTCGTCTTTTTTTTGTTTTTATCATTGTCAATTTAAAAAAAAAAACATTCAAAATGTTTATTTTTTCAAATTGCAATGGGAACATTTTACGGTGATTGTCCAAATTTAGTCTTAGATTCTTGATTTTATTTTCACGAATTCTGTTCAATAATTTGATGTATAATGTTCGAAATTCATCCTGTTTGGATAAAAATTAATCTTGGTGGTTGAAAATAAAATTATTGGATCAAAAATGAATTTAGTTTTTCTTTTAAAAAATCGCCGTATTAGTAGAAAATTTGGGTCCATATTTGAAAGTCCATTAGCTCAATTACAAATGTTAACATTTTGTTAAAATACATACATATTTTTGTTAAAATTCATCTCTTTGTTTAAAAATTCATATTTTTTGGTCGAAATAAAAAAAGAAATTGTAATTTGAAACTGCTTTATTCCAATTATAAAAGCTTCGATGTTACAAATTTTACAATTTAGTGCAAAGGAAAAATTCGTGACTAAAAAATCAGGAAAAAGTGAAGGTTTTTACTAATATTGTTTGAAAGTTCTTCGATACTGGAGATTTGTTGCCTAGTGGAGCTTCCTTCATTTCTTCTGTTGTCATGTCTTTAATTTTGCCGCTGTACATGTTAATTTTTACGCGTTTTTGTTTGCTAAATATTATTGCATACATTCCCTGAAGAACTGTATTACTTCGGCCGAATATTGCAAACACTTCACCACTGGACGTTGCTAATATAGTTTGAATTCCACGTGGCATGGGCCGAAGGATATGATTTCTTTCCATTATTTGAATTGGTACGTAACAAGAAAAAAAGTATTTTCCAATTTCGAATTGCCGGTTCGAATTCGTGTGGGGAATCAGTCGAACAGACCGAAGTTTTTCAATTGTAAGTTCCCTAAGGCGCAAAGGAGAATAACGCCTGGCAGGAGGAGATATCGATCTGGCACGAAGAGAAGACTTGGCAGGAGCAGAAGATCGGACTGGTAAACGGGCAGTATCAGGCCTGGCAGGAAAAGATCTTTTAGCAGAATAAGAATGTTCACCAGCAGCAACACCAGGAATATGGTCACCATTAGGTAAGCAATCAAAGTGAGAACTCAACCCTGTAATAAGAAACAGTGGGTTTGAATTACACCCGTAACTTTTTAGTTGAATATTTTAATTTGCGAGTTAAAAATTCAACTGTGTTGAAATTTCATCTCTTGGACGGAAAATATTGACTAGTTTGTAGAAATTGAATTATTTTATTCATAATTAAAGTATTTTCTCGAAAATTCACACTTATTGGTAGGTATAAAGAAGCACTACCAGAAGAAAGTTCGGACCTGGCAGGAAAATGAGATTCAGCAGAAGGAGGATAACTGACTGAAAAACTCGAACAATGAGGTCTGGCAGGAGAAGACCTTTTAGGAGAACGACGAGGAATACCAGGAATAGGGTCACCATTAGGCAAGCAATCAAACTGTGAACTTAACTCTGCAACAAGAAACAGTGGATTCGAATTATAAAACAGCCTTAAAAACGCTCTAATATTCCCCTCTTCTTCCTTTTTTTAAAGAATTTCCAAAAGGAAACTTCAACTATTTGGATTGATAATTAACTTTTCTGTTGAATATTCTGATCAGCTTTTTTGTTATTCAACTTGAAAGTCTTTATTTATTGGAAATTCATAGTTTTAGTTGAAACTTCATCTCCTGGGTGGGAAAAGTCGACTAGTTTGTAGAAATTTAATTATTTTGTTGATAATTAACATATTTTGTTAAAAATTCATATTTATTGGTCGGTATAAAGAAGCACTACTAGAAGAAGGTCTGAATCTGGCAGAAAGAGACGATTCAGCAGAATTGTGCTTTTTCTCATTTTACCCGTTTTTTGAAATGAATAAAAATATTAAGTAAATTAATAGAAATACATAAAAATCAAAATATTTCAGGGAATACCTTTTTTCTAAATCCTAATGCTGTATTTTTGTTTGAGAATTAATCTGCTTGGGTTAAAGTAAGTTTTTCAGTCCCCTCCTTAAAAGAAACAGGACGAGTTTGTTACAGCAATTCACCTCCAAATCATTTACACAGCAGGATAATACCATATGTGCAAGCAAACATATGGTAGGATTTTTGGGGCAAGAAAAATACTTTCCGAAGTCAATATTTCTTTAACACTCTTTTTGTGGATTCTACAGGATGAATTTATATTAAATTTGTTTTCTTTTTGCGCAGACTCAAGGTTTAAAAGAAAGTATTAATTGGAATAGCATGCTGATTAAGTAGCCCACAATCTGACCAGCATATAGATTTAAAAATGTACCAAAAATAAAAAATATATTATTATAATATTTACCAATGAAATTAAGGATGACAGCGAAGGATAAGACGATAGTAGAAAAAATCATCATATTGTTCATGTGTTTATAAAGCATATCTTATAGTTCTTATCTCATATATAATACATGTCAACTCTGTTCTGCTCAGATATTTACATTTCATTAGAGTTAATTTTAGGGTAAAAAAAAAAAACTGAATTCATTAAAACTGATATCATAATCACATAATATTGTACGTTTAAGAATTTTAATTACATCATTATTCTTTACGGAAATTTCCAGTTCAAAAATGAAAATTATATATCTTATATATCTATACCCTGTCCCCGAATAAAATTTGTTTTTTGTTACTGCAATTCTATGTTCTCTGCATAAGCAGCAATTCAGTTCAGTGTAGTTCATTTTAGTTCAAAAGCTTTTTATTTCATTTCTTATAAGTGGCACTGACATTCAAAAATGTCCTGAAAAAGAATTCGATTTTAAAAAAATAGTTTAAGCAAACTTCAATCGCCATATTGGATCCGTTATTTTGAATTGGGAAGTTTTGATTATTTATCTGGAACCAGCGAATAAAAAGCAACTAGAAAATGGGTTTTGTGCCTTTTAGATGGTTTTTTAAGTTTTGGCCAATTTTAAGGAGCTCCTGTTTCACTGTGAACTTGGCAAGAGAAGTCCTGACCGTATAATTTTTGCCACAAGAAATCCAAGGAATAGGTCAATTAGATAAACAGAATAGCACAAAAATACTTTAAACGGGTGAAATCGGTAATAATTTCTTACTTATTATATAGATCTATCTGCCAATTTAATAAATATTAGATAAAAAATATTGCTGCAGCTGCACTTTTTCATGTTCACCACCTCAATTCGAATCGTCTTAATAAAACACAATAAGAAGCTGTACTTATTTTTGGTTACAATTTAATTAATTCCTAATGTTCTCCTTTGCTAAACTTCTTATTCTCTTGAAAGGTCTTCTCCTGCTAGACCTTATTATCTGGTCTCCTCCTGTCAGTTATTCTTTTAAATTCAAAATCATTAGGATTTAATTTGTATTCATTTTGGTAAACCTGAAATCAAGCTTAAAAGCAAATAGTAATTGGGATGGAATGGGGCTTCCCGATTTAGCATAGGGAAGTTTGGAAATAAAATCGTTATTTTTAATTTAAGAAAATATTTTGTCTTAATAACCATTTCTCAAAATGAGAATTAATATTATTTTCTAAAACTCCTGTTTCACGTGAAAAATTTTCTTTTCCATGTCACAAATATATTTATTTACAAAAATTTTCTATTATAATTCACAAATACAGTTACTCACTATTCCCAAAATTTCAAATCAGGGAATTTTCAATTTGTGAAGAATTGTAGCTTGTAACAGGGATTCTTTTATTTCCTTCTTTTAAGCGAGAATTAAAATTCTGTTCCGAAATTTCCCTTCCGTGACAGACAGAGATTCCCCTTTCCAAGACTTTTTCAAAATTTTCTATTCCAAATGAGAATGATGATTGCTTCACAAATTCCCAGTTCTTAATCATAAAAAGGATAATAAAATATTTGAAGCCACTTTAAATTTGGATATTAGTCAATTCAAGGGGGGGAAAATTCCTAAATTCCAAGTCAGGCATAGACTTGACAGAAGGAGAAATTCTGACTGATTATAAGATCTGGCAGGAGAAGACCTTCCTTCCCTGGTTAACATTTTTTTATTTAAAAAGTCTGTTTTTGTATTTTTGGTTGAGAATGAATATTTTTAGTTTAAAAATTTGGAATTGACGTCATTTGACAGAATAAAAAGACTTGATTAAAATTTACAGTATTTCGATAGCTTCAAACATATTATTTTGAAAGTAATAGTCCCTTGTCTGAACCTATTAAAGATAACTCATTATTGTTCATTAATTAAATATCTCAAAGAAAACATTTGATATAAAGTATAAAAATATACAATATTTTGAAACTGTAGCGGACAACAAATTATGATTGAAGATTCATCATTTTAGTTAAAGCATCATTACTTTGGATGACAATTCAAAGTTTAAAAAAAAATTAATTCTTTTAATGTCTAATTTGGTTGAAATTTATGTTTTTTGATAAAAATTAGTTCTTTAAGGTGAAAATGATTAGCGAAAATATTCCTAATTAAATTTCAATGGTTAAAAGCTCATCCTTTCCAGTAGAATATTTAACTACTTTTATTAATTTTTTAATAAAATAAAGATTATTTTAATGAAAATTCAACAATTTTGTAACATTTATTGTGAAGCACAGTTTAAAAATTATTTAAACAATAAATAATCATCAAAAAATATCACTCGTGGCATTTATTATCGGTGCCATTAATTTTGGTACATTATAACTTTTTACTATTTGAAGGATGAAAAAATTGATTAAAGAAATTAAAATCTCCTTAACAATTGCTGAATATAGTCTATTTAAAATATCATCTTATTAATTTAAACAATTAAATTTGGAATTTAAACAAACTAAAATTTGTTTACAGATATTTAAATACTTTTAACTTGTGGAATACGAAGAATATGAAGAACTAATTAAGATATTATGAAAGAAACATACCGTTTAGCATTAATTGTAGATAAAAAGGCCTGGCTCACAGGTTGATAGATTTAAAAAAAAAATAGTGAATTTTTTTTTCGAAAAACAAACAAATTAGGAGGGAAGGATCGATAAAAAAATTTAAAAACTAGGTTTTGGACTACTTATAGCTTGACTGATTTTAATACTTTTTGTAGTTTGTCCTGATTTTTCATATCCGAAAACGAAAATTCGCAATTTTTGTTGTCAACTCTTTTTTATTTTATTTTTTAGCAGAAAATAATTCTTGTATACATATTCATGGTTGAAAAACTGTCCTTTTCATAGAAAATTAACTTTTATGTTGAAAATTTCACTTTTTCGGTAAAAATTTAACTATTTTCTTAAAAACTCATATTTTTTTGTTGAAATAAAAAAATAAATTTGAAGCGTAAATTGTTTTATTTCAATTATAAAATATTCTATCTACGGAAAAGGAACAAATTGCTCACTGAATAATCAGGAAAATATACGGGACTATAGAAAATGAAGTTTTAGGAAGTTTTAGGAAAAAGTCCGCTACACTATTTTTTGAAAGTTCTTCGATATTGGGGCACTTTTGCCTAACGGAGCTTCCTTCATTTCTTCTGTTGTCATTTCTTTAATTTTTCCGGTGTACATGTTTATTTTTACACGTTTTTGTATGCTATAATATATTTTATATAGTCCGCGAAGAATTGTATTATTTCGTCCTAATATGGCAAATACTTCACCATTTAATGTTGATAATACAGTTTGAATTTCATTTGGCATGGGCAGAAGGTCATGCTTGTTATCTTTTATTAAAATTTCTGCTTCAGGAGGAAAAGTGTATGCTCTAATTTTGAATCGCTGGTTCGGATTCGCGTGGGGAATAAGTCGAACAGATCTAAGTTCTTGAATTGTTATTCTGCCAAGGCGCACATTAGATGAACAACTGGCATGCGGAGATCTGGACCTGGCACGCGAAGATCTGGACCTAGCACGAACAGAAGACTCGGGCCGAGGAGTAGACCTCACCGGAACAAGCGGGCTTTGAGATCTGGCAGGAGAAGACATTGCAGGAGAATCAGGTTTTCCACGAGGAGAAATACCAGGAATTGGGTTACCATCAGGTAAGCAATCAAACTGTAAACTCCATTCTGCAACAAGAAACAATGGATTTTAATAATTAGAAAACAGCTTTAAAAACATAAACTTAAGGAAATTCAAACATTGTAACAGAATTACACTATAAGCCTTCAAACGAGAGCAATATGATTCCAAAGCTTAGTGGAATTTGCTCTTCAAAGACAGTTATATAACAAAGGGAAAAAGAGAAAGAAAAAGTTTTCCCTGTTTTTTTAATAGATTTCAAACTTTCTCTCCTATTCCCCTTCCTACCCTTTTAAAGACTTTTTAATTAGAAACTTCAGCTATTTGGATTGACAATTAACTTTTTGTAACATATACGTATTTCCGGTTTAAAATTTCAACCGTTTGCAGCAAATTAGTATTTTGCTGGCAGGACGAAAGGATTTAGCAGGAGGAGGAGAGCTGACCGAAGAACTCAACAATTAGGTCTGACAGGAGAAGACGTTTTACGAGAACAAAAAGTTACGCCACGACAAACAACTTTTTTGAGTTTAAAACTTTATAATATTATTTGAAATTCAGCTCGAAAATTAATCCACTTGGTGGAAAATCAATCTTTTTGGTTGGGAATTTAACTAGTTATTTTAAAGTAGAATTCTTTGTCAGATTTTCTTCAAGCACTCTACTCCCAAATCGTCTACGTAACTTGTTGATTATACAGCAGGAGTGTACCATACATGTGGATGATAAATTGAGATTAAATTTTTTTTTATTTTGTACAAACATAAATCAAGTTTAAAAGCAAATAATAATAAAGATAGCGTACAGAATAAGAATTATAGATATATTATTATATTCACCAATGAAATTAAGGATCACAGCCAAGAATAAGACGATAGAAGAAACAGTCTTCATATTTTCTACTTAAAGGAAATTCTAATTTATGTTTTAATAAAGACTTAGATTGCCAAATTAACAAATGAATATTCTAGTTCCTTATCAAATTACATGGTATATTTTATAGTCATTATCTCTTTGATAATACGCGTCAACCTTGTCTCGCTCAGATATTTACATTTAATCAGAGTTAGTTTCTGACTTGCAACAAAGATCCTTTTATAATTCACTTCTTCGAAAAAAGAATAAAAATTCTTTTCCAAATTCGCGTTCTGGAATGTTTACGTACATTCTCTATGTCAATTGTTAATAATTGATTTTCTGAGCAGAATTATTTTTGTTTAATTCTTTAGAATTAACTTTTTAAAAAATTATGAAAGACTGATTGTTGCTAGATAAGGATCAGCGTAAAGGTCAGGTTTATTAGTTCAAAGAAAACTGCTTCTATTGAACATGAATAAAATCGTCGTTCACTTATTTCAATTATTTCACTTTCACACATTTCACTTAATTTTATCTTCTAAATGATAAAGTTTCCAAAAATGCCTATCGCGTATGCGTACCGCTCGCTTCACTTTCTTATCTCGCACTGAAATTTCACCTGCTTTCGGGCAATCGATATAGTTAAAAGAAAGCATACGTCACACATACATAAACACACACATACACAAACACACACACACACACGCGCGCGCGCGTATCAAATTAGCAATTTCATCCGAGTACTTATTCATTAATTTAAGCATGCGTGAACAATTTTATACACATTAAGGTGACATTCGCCAATTTCTAATATAGCTATTCAATTTTATGTAACTGTTATCTTTAGAGAATTCAAAGGTAGTTTAGTTATTTTCATTTTCGTATTTAAAATTTCGGTACCTGACTCAAAACGAAAAGAATATTTAATTTTAGTAATTTAATAAAAAATAATTCAACAGGAGTATCTAGAATTTAAAAGATATTTTTAGAAACCTTTAGAAACTGCTAAAGTTCTTGAGATTCCGCGTATTATTGCAAAATCTTGCCAAAATAATAACTAAATAAGACAAAACAATCTAAACTGAGTAATAAAATAAATGTTTTGTCAAATATCTTAATATTCAAACAAATATTTCACAATTCATTTTTATATTTCAAGTTATTTTAGAGAAAAACATTTATCTTACTCACAGAACCTGTGATCCGAGTATACAATAATAAATTTTAAGAAACTTCCGCTGTTTAGGGCCGCGGATTACGAATCTGATATTGTTATCAAAAAAACAAAATGGCGAATACAAAATAGCGGGGAATTTTTATAAATGAAGATTTCTTTAAAAAACATTGTTTCCTAAAAGGCTTTTGGCATACGCTTTGATGCTAGTAGTACCACTACACTTATTTAAATCTTAGAATGTCCCTAAAAAAAATAAAAATTTGTGCATTATGGCCAGGTTTTTAGGATTTTAGACCACTGTAAAGCGGTGAGAATTTTGCTAGTTAGTATATAAAAATCATTTATGCTTCTATGCCCCGCGTGCGATATAATGCGTTGGGGAACCGTGTCGTATATAGTAGTGTTAGGTTAGGTTATAGAATTATGTTTGTGAACGTTTGATTTATCGTGTGACAGCTGTGTGACCTTGTGAGGTTATCAAAGTACTACAAATCGGGCATTCTGTTTCGCAGAGCTATTTTCTCTATTTGCTTTAGAACCCTTCAAATATTTTCTTAGACTATCTTGGAAATTATATTTGCTGTCTTTTCACATTTTCCCCGACTGTCTTAGACATTTTAGAGTCTCCAAATTGTTTTTGCTGAATCAAAATTTTCTAGAGAGTCCTGGACTTTGTGTGGTTCTTTTTAATACTTAGTATTATATACATTTTAACGATTCAAAAAACAAGGCTTTTCATTTTGATAAAAGGTTTGTAACCGTCCAGGAATTATGTTCGCTACTTTTTATATGTGAAATTTTTGTTGTATTTAATTCTAAATATAGGTAGCGTTAAATAAGAACGATTGGCAGGAGGAGACCTGGCCCTGGCATGAAGAGAAGGTTTTTTAGAAGAATAAGAAGGACTGCCATAAGTCACCAGATGATTTAATTGCTTACAGAATATATTCAAATTCAATTTCTATTCATTTGGGAAACCTTCATATAAAGTTTATTAGGAAATACCAATTAGGATAAAATATAGATTAAATCGCACAAATCATATTCACTAATATATTTTAAGGTAACCACCAAAGACAACCCGACAGTTGAATCAATCCTCATGTTTTCTAATTACAAGAAAAAGTGATTAGAGTGAGTTTCAAGGAAAGAACATAATTAACAAATTCATAAAAAAAATTTCAAGTTTTCATATTTAGGGCAATAATATTATAAAATAAAATTATCATCCCTAATTTAAAGGAAAATTTCAAAAAAAAATTTAATTTAATTCTCCTAAACCAGAAATAAAATTTAAAATTTTCCTATTATAATTCAAAAATTTACCAAAAAATTCTAAGGGAAAAGTTTTTAATTGTTTTCAATTCTAACTTGTAACAAGAATTTTTTTATATCCTTTTTTTACACGCAAATAAAAATTCTTTTACGAAATTCTCGTTACGTCCCAGCAATGTCCTTTTATAATATGAAAAAAATACTTTAAAAAGTTCGCAGTCCCATACTCGAAATTATATTTTTTTACTGAAACTGCATTTCACAACTCTGATCTGTGCCCAAGTCAAAAATCTTTTTAAAAAATTAGAAAAATGAATTTCATCCATTCCTTTTTTTGATCACATTATTTGAAAATAAGGTTTCTGCCACAAAGAGGAGGCTCAGCAGAAGAAAAAGCCCCGTCTAGTTATGAGGACTGCCAGGAGCAGACCTTCCAGGAGAATGCCCCCTTCCAGAATACCCGTATTTTAATAAAAATTCATCATTTTAGATAAATTTTCATCTCTTTGGCAAAACTTTTTAAAATGTTGTTAAAAGTAGATTTTTAAACTGACAAAGTGATCGAAAACTCATGTTTTTTAAATGAAAATTCGTTTTTCTAGTTAAAAATTAGTATCAGCAATATCGTTTATTAAATTTTTATTATCAAGTAACTTTTGGATTCGAGCGATGCACAGTGGTAAAAACGCACAAATTATACTCTTGTTTTAAAAACTCATCTTTAAAACAATTGAAATATTTTTAATTTAAAAATAAAAAAAATATTGAAATATCAATTACTATGTTTCCGGATACGAATCAAACCTCTGCGGTTACAAAATTTTATTATTGCAAAAAGATTTATTTATCCTTTTTAAAAACTAACAAGTTTATTAAGAACTTTTTTTCAGTATAATTTATAACAGCTTATGGGAAATAGATCTTTTATGATAGAAAATTAATCTCTATAACTAAAAATTTTCTTATTTCGATTTATTTTTAAATACAATAAGTACTGTTTTGTGGACAATTCAAGAATTTTGTCCAAAAGTCATCCAATATGTTTCGAAAGACTGGTTAACTGAAAATTCGTCTTTTTCGATCTCTCTTGCTTTTTTGCTTGATAATTATTTACTACCTGTCTTTCATGCTCGAAAATGAAAATTCGTGCTTTTAGCTGTAAATATAACTGTTTAATTTTGTGTTAAAAATATTTCTTTTTTGGTTGAAAACTTATATATTTTGTTTAAAATGCATCCTTTTTGACAGAAAATTATTGTTTTTAGTTGACAAATTAATTATTCTATTAAAAATTTATGCACTTTTTTTGGTTGAAAAACAAAGCTACTGGTTGAAATAATGATAGAAACATAAAACCTGAAATTATTACATAACGAGGAAATTTAGTTAATATTGTGTACTTGAGTGCGCTACTAATATTATTTGAAAGTTCTTCGAGATTGGGAAATTCGTACCTAAGGGAGCTTCCTTTATTTCTTCTGTTGTCATTTCTTCAATTTTTCCGCTATGCATGTTTATCTTCACCCTTTTTTGGAAGCGAAGTATCACTGCATACATTCCGCGAAGAATTGTTCTATTTCGCTCTAATATTGCAAATACTTCACCATTGGACGTTGATAATACAGTTTGATTTCCACGTGGCATGGGCCGAAGAACTTGATTTCTTTCCTTTAGTTTAATTGGTGCGTCACAAGGAAAAACGTATTTTCCAATTTCGAATTGCCGGTTCGGATTTGTGTGGGGAATAAGTCGAATAGATCTAAATTGTTCAATTGTAAGTCTACCAAGGCGCAAAGGAGAATAATTCCTGGCAGGAGGAGATCTGGATCTGGCACGAAGAGAAGACTCGGCAGGAGCAGAAGACCGGAATGTAAAAAGCGGAGTATCAGGCCTGGCATGATAAGACCTTTGAGGAGAATGAGAGTTTTCAGCTCTAAGAGCACCAGGAAGGGGGTCACCATTAGGTAAGCAATCAAACTGTGAACTCCATTCTGCAACAAGAAACAATTAATTTTACTAATTAGAAAACAGCTTTAAAAGCAAACTCAAGGAAAGTCAACCATTGTAATAGAATTGCACAGAAAGCTTTCAAACAAGCGAAATGTGTTTCCAAAAAGCAGTGTTATTTGAGACAGTTGTATAATAAAGGAAAAAAAGAAAGAAAAAGTTCTTCTTGTGTATTTTCTCCCACCTAATTTTCATTTTTAAGAATTCCCAATAAGAAACTCCAGCTATTTGTTCGGAATCTGTACATTACAGGAAGGAAGCTTTAGAAAGAAAAGGAGAAGTGACCAAAGAACTCTGACAATGAGGTCTGGCAGGAGAAGATCTTTGAGGAGAATATGGATATCCACTACGAGAAACACTAGGATTAGAATCACCGAAAATTCATAATTTTAGTTTATATTTCATTGTTGTTGGTGTAAAATTGGATATTTTGTTGAAAATTTAATTATATTGTTTAGTAAGAAATTAATTCTCTTGTTTAAAAACACACCCACGCAAAAAAAAAGTTTCGTAATCTGGGGACGCGACATGTGTCTTCTATGGATTTTAACGCGTTAAAACCAAATCGGATGTCAGAATTTGCTCTACACCTCAGCATTACATCCTAACCTTAAAAAACTCGAAAAAATTAGTATGTTTTTCTCTGGAGATAAGGCATATAAATTCTTATGTTTTTCAATGCACTGAATGCAAATTAGCTGTCAGAATTGATCCCACATGTTGTCATTGAACACTTAACTAAAAATATTATTTTTATTATTATTATTTTTTACCAAAGCTGAACCATTCCCTATAACTTAAAAGAATCTACCTAAAATTATAGATATATTAAATTATTATATTCACCAAAGAAATTAAGGACAACAGCCAATGATAAGAGGACAGCAGAAAAAATCATCATATTTTATGCGTAGAAGAAAATCGAATTAATGTGTTAATAAAGATTTGGATTGCAAATTTAAATAACGAATGTACTAGTTCTTCAGAAAATTATGTATTATATCTTATAGTCTTTATCTCTTTGATAATACACGTTAACCTTGTTTTGACAAGATATTTACACTTCAACCGAGTTAGCTTTAAGGAAAGAAATATAATAACTAAATTCGTCCAGACTGATATCCGAATTTATATATTCCACGTTTAGGTCTCAGTTTTTTTTTGGTTAATTTTTAATTATTCCCTGTTAGTTTAAAATATTTGAAAAGATTCAAATTATTTTAAAGCACTGTTAAAGATTTATAAACGTTTAGAATTGTTTTTAAATGTCTGATTTAGAGTTCAAAATCAAATCAAATTTAAATTAAAATTATAATGACTTCTGACTTGCAACATCGATCTTTTTAAATGCCTTTCTTTACACTCAAAATATTTTTTTTCTTTCAATTCCCTTGCCATATCATAATTTTTTTTCAAAATCAAATTATAATTCTTCACGGAAATGCCCATTTAAAAAATGAATATTATAACTCATTGCGGAATTCCCTGTCTCAATGTCAAAATTAAAATGTCGTACGGAACTTATTGGTTCGGAACTAAACATTATGATTGTTTATGAACTTTACTGTTTAAAAGTCAAAATTAAAATTTTGTACAGAAATTTTTTTGTTCAATTGTTAAAATTATTTTTCCTTGCTATAATTTCCCGCCCAATAACATAAATTAGTATTTAGGTTCCTGCGACAAAAGGATGCCTCGGTGGGAAGAGAGGCCCTGGGTCTGACAGGAGAAGACCTACCAACAAAACAACAAACTTTGTTTCAATTGTTCAATTATTCCGAGCATTTTCCTACATATAAAATTTTAAGAGATCTTAGAAATTTTTTAATGATTTTGTATGATTTACAATATTTAATTTATTTTCAAATAAATAAAAGAAGTTAAAAGGTTTTTTATAAACATTTCAAGGAATGTAAAGAAAGATACTGAGATTTCAAAAATCAGGAATTGTACATCAGATTTCGAAAGTGGTAGACCTCTTCTCTAAACTTGATAAAGGTAAATTATCATTATTCCTTATTTCTTTATCAGCAAGATAACATTTTTTTAGAGTCTACAATCAAGCTAACGTTATGATGTAGGTATTACTGTTGCTAAGGTATATTTCGAAACTGTTCCAGTATATTACGCAAACTTTGCATACACATACAATAAAACTGTGCTGACGTCAATTTTTAAATGCACATTTATAATTTCATTTAAGAAATATTTTTTTTAATATATGATACGAATAAAAATTGACGCTTTGTAATGAAAAATAATGTATTTTAATTGAACATTATTATTAGCAACATTGTTAATTAAATACCGATTATTCAACAACGATTGGTCTTTAGTTTACCTATTTTTAAAAATATTTTTTTTGTCTCAAATTTGTTAGATTAAATGCTAAAACGAAATTTGTTAATAATTTGTCACTATATGCCAACTACTGCTGTTGTAAACAATTTTCTTAACAACTATTTTAATTTTTTTTGACTTCAGGCCGCAATTAATCTTACCTTATTTATTAAAGCTTAATTATCTACATATTTCGAAAAAATTTCCCGGGGAAACACTTTAAATGGGGCATTTTTTAATATTTTGTTAACAGAAATAGTAAATGTAATAAAAATAAAAATATCTTTATAGAATATCGATATTAGCTCACTTTTATAAATATTCACTAGAAAAATAACTTCTGCTTAAGAATACTGTTAATTTCCAAAATTTGTATAATTAGTTGTCAATAATAATCCTTAATTTGGTCACGAGAAAAATATCTTGAAATAATAATGTTATCTTACTGCCAAAAATTTTTACAGGAGAAACCAACTTTTTCTGGAAAAAGCACTAAATTGGGAGATTGTTTTATGATATTTATTGTTAAAAATTACAATATTTCGGAATTGATCATTATTTTTGAAACAGTTTGAATTTAGTTCAGTGGAGAGGAAAAGTGTAGCCTAAGAATAAAAAAAAATATTAAACATATTTTTATCTAATAGATTAGAAAAATATACATTGTTGACGCATGGTGATAATTTGTTTCTAATTATATCGATCTAGCATTTAATCTAATAAATTCCAGATAAAAACATATTGTTCTCAACTGTTTATAACCACAGTAACGACTTTCTCGTTTATCAACTTTCGAACGTATCTGTCTGTATGTATGTATGTATGTATGTATGTATGTATGTATGTATGTATGTATGTATGTATGTATGTATATATGTATGTATGTGTGTATGTATGTATGTATGTATGGCTGTGTGCACGATCGCTTTTGAAAAAATTAATCTATTAGAATTGGCCTTTGATACACACTTTTGGCGTCCTCAACTAAAGATCAAGTTTGTTAGCCAGCTATTTGTAATAAAAATTCAAAAAGTTAGCGCATTTTAGATATTTTTTAAACCACTTTCTTACCAAATTCAAAAATTCTCTGTATGGATATTCATAGTATTCAAAAAGACAAACAATTTATTTTAATGACTTTTTTTCATAAAACCAAAAAGTACCAGAGATATAGAATCAAAATTTTTTTTTTAAAACACACGAAAAGGAAAATTTTAAACCAAATAACGTACGATATGAAAAAAAAACACGAAAATAAAAACATTGATTTATGAATGCACTAGAAGATTATAATAACAATTTTTTGAGTTTTCTAACAAAAAAATTCAAATTTTTGCAGCATATAAAATAATGGAAAATCCAAATATTATATTTTTCCAATAAAAAGTCTGTGCACAAGTGGGGGGTGGGGGTATACAAAGAACGAGCGCGTAGCGTGGGTGAAACTAGGGAGCGAATTAATATTATAATATTCTATTATAATAATATTATATTATTATATTTTTGATTTTCTAATCTTTTTCTAAATTAGATCGTCCATTTCTTGTTGAAAAGTTAATATCACAGTTTGATTGCCTACCTAATGGCGACCCTGTTCCTCAGTTTTTTTTGAGGACCTTCTTATAATTTTTTAAGGTCTTCTTCTACCAGACCCTGCCATCCTGCCCAGTTCTTCTCCTGCCAGGCTACACAACCTAAAACTCAAATGGGTATTCTTAGCTGTGTAGAATCAGTCATCTTTAATTAGTCATCTTTAGCTTAATTGAGATTCAAACCTAAGTCTACAGATTCCCAGGCTGGTGCTTTTTCCAAACGAGCTATGGAGGAGAAAAAGATTAATAATTTATGTCACTGCCTCTTAAAAACGAAAGATGGCGTCGTTACAAAACTTAAATGAAATGATGTGCTGAATCTCATTGAGAAATTGAGGTTTGATGTTATGTTTCTTGTGTATGAGCTACATAAAAAGACTGGAAAAATCTTTATGTAATGAAGATTCGTCTTTTTAGTACAAAAATTACTTTTGTAATTTTTATTATTCAAATTATTTTGTTAAAATTTAATTGTTTCGTTGATAATTCTAGTATTCTATTTAAAACTTATCTCTTTTTTGGTTGAAATAAATCAGTTTTAATCTAAATTGTTTTACTTTGATTATTGTTAAGGATTCGTTAATAAAAAATTTTTCAAGATTAAAAGGATAGTCTTTGAATATCAACAGTTAGGGAAAGGAAAAAAATGGGAATGAAAAAATCAAGAAACGTACAAAAAGAGTTATACGGTCCTAAGGGAGGTTCATATATTTTTTCTATTGTCATTACTTCAAGTTTGCCACTATACATATTTATTTTTCCCTTATTTCTTGTTTATTTTGCAGTTGACTTGTGCGCAAAGCTCTGATATTTCTCTCACTCGAGTCACTGTAAACACCAGATAGCTCTTTTTTTAAAGTATCATTTTTTCCTGTCCTATTTTGTGAGAGGATAACTTCATTGTTATTATTTTCTACGAAAAACAAAATATTCTGGATTAGTAGATCGCAAAGGAAAGTTTATGCAGTAAGTTAGAACGACTGGCAGGAGGAGACCTGGCCCTGGCACGAAGAGAAGGCTCTTTAGAAGAATAAGAGGTTCTGCCACGTTTCTGCCACGTTTAATCGTAATCCATCCTTTAAATAAAAAATTCTTAAAGAACCTACCCGATGAATGTTTCTTAATTCCTGATTTTCCGACTTTTTAAGCTTATTAAACATTTAAAACCTTTAAATGATTTCTGAATTAGCGCAGGGAAGTTCGGTATATCGATCTATCTGCCAATTTAATAAATGTTAGATAAAAAAATATTGCTGAAACTGTACTTTTTTATGTTCACCACTTCAATGCGAATCGCCTTAATAGAACACAATAAGAAGCTACGCTTATCTTTGGTTAAAAGTTAATTCGTTTTGCTATAAACTGCTACTATTAGGTTCTTGTTTCAAATTTAGGCGCCCATTTAAATTGCTCACCTCATCGCGGTCTTATTCTTATTGTTCCTTTTGGCTGAACTTCTTATTATCTTGGAAGGTATTCTCCTGCCAGACGTTATTATCCGGTCCCCTCCTTTCAGTTATTCTTTCAAATTAAAAATCATCAAAATTTAATTTGTATTTATTTTGGTCAACCTGAGATCAAGCTCGAAAGCAAATAGTAATTGGGATGGAATAGAGCTTTCCGATTTAGCGTAGGGAAGTTTGGAAATAAAATCGTCATTTTTAATTTAAGGAGAGATTTTGTCTTAAAAACCATTTATCAAAATCAAAATTAAAATTATTTTCTGAAACTCCCGTTTCACGTAAAAAATGCTCTGTTCCAAGTCATAAATATATTTATTTGAATAACTTTCCGTTAAAGTTCAGAAGTATAGTTGTTCACAGAAAACATTATTTATAAATTCTTAAAATATACCAAAATATCGAAACTATAGTGGAACCACTAAAAAATTTGGTTTAAAACTAATGATTTTAACTGATGATTTCATTAAAAATGTATGTTTTTTTAGATACAAATTCGTCTGTTCTATTAGAAACTGATATTTTTGTACTGAATTAAACGATTCTTGATTTAAACATAATTTTTTGTTATTGAAATATCAACAATTATATTTTTGTTAAGAGTAAATCTTCTTTGGCTCGAAAATTTATTATTTTACAGCGTTTAGGTAAAAGTAAACAGTTTCTTATTAAAAAATAATTTTTTGCGATTAAGGTATGAACTCTTGCTTTTTGGTTGCAAATTATTCAACTTTTTTGTTGAGCAATTTAATTGTAACATTAATTGTTAGGCAATTATTTAAGCGATTTATAATCATCAAAACATATCACCCTTAGTAATTCTTATTTGTGCCATTAATTTTAGAAAATTATAAGTTTTTACGATTTTAAGGATGAACATGCATTTTCACACAACTTATGTTCATGTGTTATCTGCGAGTACTTCTTTTTCAAACTTTTGCTACAACTGTGCTTTTCCTGTTTAAAATCTCATGCTAGTTTTAAAGTCCTGACGACACGGAATCAAGTTCATGGATTTAAAAAAAATAGTTCATTTTTTTCGAAAAATAATCAAATTGTGAGAAGGATCAATAACGAAATTTTAAACTCGAATTTTCGAACCAATCTAGTGACCAGGCGTCCTGATTTCTCCAGCCATATCGAGACCGCTTGATACCTGTACTGATTGTCATACTAATAAGGAAAAAAATCGAACCTGAAATTGTTTTATTCCGATTATAAAATATTCAATGTTAAAAATGTTACATGATTAAAATGCTGCTTTTTGAATATGCGAGACTATGAAAAATAAAGTTTTATGGTCCCGTAAATATTTTTATTTTAAGTACCGAGAAAATTTTATTAATCTTGTGGAAGAGAGTTCGCTACCTCTGAGAGGCCTGGCAGGAGAAGACCTTTCAGAAGAATATGAATGTTCGCCATCAGGTGCACTAGGAAGAGGGTCACCATTAGGTAAAAACTCAGACTCTGAACTCCATTAAATTTATAATTCTATACTTAATTTATTTGCCCTAAACTAATAATGATGATTCTTTACAAACTTTACTGTTTCAAAGTCAAAATTGGAATTTTTTACGGAAATTCTCTGTGTCAATTGTTAATATTACATTTTCTGACAGTCAGGATAATTGTAATTCCTTACTAATTTTTTTTAGATGTTGCGAGAGACTACAAATATGATTAAATAATTTGAAACATGAATTTTATCGTTCCAATTTCTGACCAACTAAATTCAAAATTATGTTTGGCTAATCAGGTCATCATGGTGGGGCGCTCTAGCCAATCACAGGCATCATAAAAAGCATACATAAGAACAACATAACCTGATACCTCAGTTTTAAGTTAGTTAAAATAAAGATATCTTTAGAATTAAAAACTTTAATTTCAAAGCTAAAAAAATTTACAAAACTTTTTAAATTTGTATCACATTATAACAGTTAAAGATATCAAAATAAAACATTTAAAATTATTAATTGAATCCTAATACATATTCGAAATATAACTATTTAACTATGTAATCAAGTCAATTTAACATACTGCAAAATTTACAA
Source organism: Druon quercuslanigerum (assembly GCA_010014905.2). Taxonomy (NCBI): domain Eukaryota; kingdom Metazoa; phylum Arthropoda; class Insecta; order Hymenoptera; family Cynipidae; genus Druon; species Druon quercuslanigerum. The sequence goes on along the minus strand of JAAAKG020159912.1, from coordinate 7,780 downwards.
CAATTCGTTTTTTGTGTCAATTTTCTTTATCTCGGAACTTTATGATAATTTTAAATGAATTTATATTGTTTTATAAATTATATCATGTTTTAAAACAATTTAATAAACAGATTCGTGAATAATTCAGCGGTATTCATGATTAGATATATCCAATATCTTATTAGGTAATTAATAGAGAAATCTCAAAAAGCGACTAAAAATATCTTCAAACATATAAGATAATTCAATAATCCAAAATATGGAGGAAAATGTAGCGGAGAGACTAATATTAAAGATTTTGGGCGCAAAATGTTCATTGCCACAGATTCAAAAATGACATATCATAAACATGAGCTTGAAAAAAAAACTTTTTCGTCTACAAATCCCTAAATAATGAATATGTTTATTAATTTTGTTTAAAGCATAATAGAATTTATCCACTCAGTATGAGTGTTAACAAAATTATTAATAAATTCGTAATTAAAAATATTGACAAAGGAAAGAACGAATTTTTCCGTGCACAGATGCCCCAATAATGCATTTTTTATTAAATCTGTTTACGAAAATAATAAAATTTATGAACTAATCATGAATAATGCTAAATTTATTATGATATTCCCAATTAAATAGTCTGACATAAAAAAAGAATTTTTTTGTCGACACATGTCTGAATTTTTCTAATATTGTCATAAAATTTTTAATTAAAAAGTTCAGATTAAAAAAAATTCCGCGGACAAATGCCTGATTAATGCATTTGTTAATTAAATTTGTTTGGAAGAATCATTAAAGTTATCAACTTATTATAAAGGTTGCTAACATTCTCATAAAGTTCCGAACTAAAACTACTGGCATTAAAAAAAACGATTTTTTCAATCGAAAAATGTACAAATAATTTTTTTATAATAAAGTGTCTCGTTTATTATTTAATATTAATACACCTTTAACTAATGTTACTCTATATAACTTAGGCGATTTCAAACATTTTTTTGTTATTGACGAACACTTGAACGTAAAAAATAGTCACTTTTTCTTTATATTTGTTAATAATTACAAAAATTGAAAGCCTATTCGAAAGATCAGGCTCGTAATCTCTCTTAGAAATCTCATCAGCTTTTTTTAAATTTGTTTTATTTAAATTGGTCAATATTTGTGGGCTTCTTTGATCAAAAAAGTAATTTTTTATCACTTTGCAACGCTGTTTAGGTATGGTTAGAATCCTCAGAGAGAATTTTTCGATTTTTCAAAGCGTTAAAGCTTGAGATTATATGTGTAAGTAATTATATCTGCGAATTATGTATTAAATGATGATAAAAAGTGAAGATTACATTCACAATAACTGAAATATTTTAAGGGTTTGGACCGAACGTCAGACGGTTAATCTGACTTATTTTATTTCGATTATAAAAGTTTTTGCGTTAAAAATGATAGAAGATTTAAATGATAGTCTTTTTATATCAGTGCCTGGGGAAAAGACAAGCTGGTCACAGACGGGGATCTGGATCTGGCACGAAAAAAAGACTCGACAAGAAGAGAATTCCTGAGCGGAAAACGCAGTCCATGGGATCTGCCAGGAGAAGACCTTTGAGAAGAATAACAGTTTCCACCACCAGGAGTACCACAAAGAAGGTCACCATTACGAAAGCAATCAAACTGTGAACTCAAAAATTCAAAAAAATTCAAATGTTAAAGTACGCTTCTTTCTTACTTGACTTAAAATTCTCTATTAGTTGGAAATTCATAATTTCAGTTAGAATTTCATATTTTGGGCTGAAAACATTGACTAGTTTGTAGAAATTTAATTATTTTGTTTATAATTAAAGTATTTTGTTGCAGAGTCATATTTATTGGTTCCGGTATGTAAAGAAGAATGACTAGCAGCAGGAGGTCTGTTCCTGGCAGGAAGAGACGATTCAGCTGGAGGAGATCTGACAGAAGAACTTGGTCAATGAGATCTGGTAGGAGAAGATTTTCAGAAGAATATGAAGGTCCGCTAAAACGAAGACAAAAATAGGGTCACCATTAGTTTAAGAATTTTGGGGTTTCCCCTTATCAATCATTTTTCGAGTAAAAGGGGAAGTAATTATGTTTTGGTTAAAAAAAATTTTTTTCCCTAGAATATTTAACTATTATTGTAGGAAATTTTTTGGGTTGATGATTCATAATTCTACATAATTGTTCATTTCTATAGTTGAAAAGTTGATTATTTTGTTTAAAATGTTATTTTATTTTTTTGATAGCGTGAAAATCAATCATGCTTTGTCACATTTTTTTTGCTTCGTCATTTTAGGTAGAAATTCATTTTGTTGGTAGAAAATTCTTCTTTTTTGGTGAATAAGTAAGTGTTCCAGTCCCCCTTTTAAAATGAAGAGTACGGTTTTATTGAAGCACTCCACCATATGTGTACGCGCACATATAATAGGATTCTCGTATCAAAAAAGACACGTATCGAAGTGAATCTTTCTTTAAAACTCACTTTATGGATTCCTCCAGGATAAATTCACAATAAATTTGTTTTCTTATGAGACAAATGAAAAGTTCTGAAGCAAATATTAATTGGATCGATCAACAATTTAACAAATAAATATTCTAATTCTTTATAAGTTTATAAAGTATATCTTATAGTCTTTATCTCATAGATAACACGCGTCAACCTTGTTCCGCTCAGATCTCTACATATCAATGGAATTAATTTTAAACGAAGAAATATAATGAGTAAATTAATTTAAACTGATATAAAAATCAATCAGAATTACATAATAGTTTACGTAGAAGAATTATAATTCTATTATAATACATTATTATTCCCTACGGACACTTACAGTTCAAAAATGAAAATCTTAATTCAAACATACTTTTCATTGGTACAGAAACTTTCAAAAAGTAATTTCAGCGGTTCTTAAAACATCAATAATTTTTGCATACAATTATAAAGAAATTCGGAAACACAAGTATTTTTTAAGAGAGCGTGCACCCTTCGCCCTCCATGATGTTTTTTTGAGGTTTTGCTGTATATTTTTATCCTTGCCATAACATAAAACAGACTTGTGAATTCCACGCTCATAGACTTTCATTTGCTTTCATATAGTACCAAGAAACAAAAGGCAATCACACAGAATGTGATTTGTTTCTTGGCCTCAAGCAAAACGTTGCACTGCGTTACTCTACTCTGTTTTCAGTCTTCTGAAAGGTAAAAGCAGCCAACGTGTAGTGTTTAGAATTTTTCTGGGTGTGCTTTCCGTGATATCTTCCATTTCGGTTTTGTTTCTTAGTTGTATACATCTATAGAGTATTTATCCTTTTTTCCTGTTCATTTATTTCAGTTTATAAGTTCGTTTTCAAGTCTCTTTGCAAATGGCTGCTTTCGAAGCAAAGGGAGATGCCCAAATACCTTTAATGGTCATCTAACGCTGACTATGTCTTCCATGCAAAGATTTTGCAGCAGATGTGCAAATCCTTGCCGTATGTAGAAACATGCAAGGGAAATAAATCTGAGGCTTCTAACGGAAAACCAGCAAATAGTGTTTCCTGATTTTCCAAAAGACAGTAAACTATGTAGTGCTTGTAGAAAAGAATGTAGAACTCTCAATTCACAACCATCCAGAGTTATAGAAGAGCCTGCTATTAAAGAAAAGAAAGAGATAAACGAGGGCACAGATTTTTTCTTCCCAATGAGAAATGAAAAAGAAGGATGCAATGATGAAAATCACTTAGCGGGTCTTGAAGTCCTGAATCAAATCAAAGAAAAATTAGAACAGAAGGTTATCTCAAAGTGAAACTAGAAAAGCCAAAGGGTTAGTTGCCCAAAGTGGAGTTTTGACATTTCCGGAAGCCAAACGTAGACAGAAATTTGGCGAAAGAAACTGAAAATTTGGTAATAAACTTGTACGAAGATAACGAGAATAGTCGACAGATGTCAGATAAGAAAAATTTCATATTTGCCAAAAAACCAGACGGTACTCGTAATTAAATACTGAAGCGACCAACTGTGCAATCTTTCAGAAACGTTTAAATTAGGTAACTGACAGACAATTGTCAGATTATCATAACTGCCTTGAAGAGATCATGTGCTGTGAGCCGACTGACGCTTGTGGTTTTAATGAATGCGAATCTTGTCCTGACATTGAACATTTTAAAAAGTACCTGACTGTTCTATTGGACGTGGATAGTTTAGACACAGTGACATATCAGGTTTAGCAGAAAACTGATAGAAGCACTTTGAAGACCGAAATAGCAAACGCTGATGCTTTCGTAGAAGCACTTTGTGCTAAACAAAGTATGTTTCTGAAGCAACTTAAAGTTATACTAAAAGAAGGAGAGTATTTAATTTTGCTTGACTTTGCTGAAAATTATGCTTTCATCATTCAAAATCCTGGACATTCTTTCCATTGGAATAATAATCAAGCAACTATATTTACATTAGTTATTTATTACAAAGATGGAAACGTACTGAAGCATTTTAGCATAGCATTAATCTCAGATTGTTTAAGTCATGACATTACAGGCAACTGCACATGGAACCAATCACACAGAATCCAGTCATAACTGCGATGGAGTTATTCGAATGGGCTACGTATCATTGGAAGGAAAAAATAATTTTTTTCAGTTTGAAAAAACATCACATAAAGATGACCACAAGCCTTGAAAATAGATTCACTGAAGCAATAAAAAATTCCCAGCACTTTAAAATACCACGCATTTATTTAAAATGAGAACGGACAATTGCAACTGAACAGAAATTAATTTGCAACAGAAAATGATCTGTTTCCGAAGAGAGGCAAAAAGCCTCAAGTTGAAAGAAGTAAACAATGCGCGACAAAAGGCATAACTACATAACTATTTTCAATCCCAAAATGTCAAAAAATATTTTAATCGAAAAAATTCAAGCTTTCGTTAAAAAATACGTTAAAAAAAATAAAAACTGCCCGAAGTGTCGAAAGTGTTAAATTAACATTTTAAAGTGCAATCTATTCATAAAAATTGAAAAGTTAGAAACAATAGATTTCACAGATTGAAAGAGCATGAAAACCATTTGAAACCCCTTTTTGAAAATACCCGCTTTGGCCGGGGGATGAAAATTTCACTCCCTGTAGTTTGAGGAGGGATGGTAGTAAAAGTCTATAAATTGGTGCGAAAACTTGGTTGGGGAATAGTGTTTCCTTGGAAAACCTGTTTAAATCGGACACTTGTTAAATAATTAATGTGTCATTAAAAATTTCAATTTGCTTACGAGGCAAATATCTTGAAACAATATTAATATTGGCTTACTTCCATTTATATGTACTGGAGGGAGTAATTATTTATGGAAACTACTGATAGCTACGCTTGATTTCATATTATGTGTACTTTGTACTGATTTCCCATGCATGAAAACGAAAAATCGCGATTGTTGTTGTCAATTGAAAATATAACGGTTTTATTTTGTGATAAATTTTTGATTCAGATTATAAATGATTCGATGCTAAAAAATGTTTCATGATTAAAATGCTACTCTTTGAAAATGTATGGTTACGGGACAGGAAAAATTGATCACTCAATAATAAGAAAAATATCAGAAACTATAGAAAGTGAAGGTTTATGGCCTCTACAATATTTTTATTTAAAATTCCGAGGAAATTAAATTAATGTGGTGAAACAAAGTCCGCTTCCTCTATTATCTGAAAGTTCTTCGATATTGGACAGCGCTTGCCTAAGGGAGCTTCCTTCATTTCTTCTGTTGTCATCTCTTCAATTTTGCCGCTGTACATGTTTGTTTTTACTCGTTTTTGTACGTTATGTATCAATCGATATATTCCGCGAAGAATTGTATTATTTTTCTCTACTGTTGCAAATATTTCGCCATTGAACGTTACTAATACAGTTTGAATTCCAAGTGGCATGGGCCGAATGTCATGATGGCCTTCTCTTATTTGAAATGCTGCATCACGAGGAAAAGCGTATGTACCAATTTTAAATCGCCGGTTCGGATTCGTGTGGGGAAAAAGTCGAACAGATGTAATTTTTTCAATTGTATATCCTCCAAGGCGGGCCAAAGTAGGATGGGCAGGAGATCTGGACCTGGTACGAAGAGAAGACTCGGCAGGAGGAGAAGACCTGACCACGAAACGCGGAGAATGCTGCCTGGCAGGAGAAGACCTTTCAGGTGAAGGAGGCTCTTCATCACCCGGAGCACCAGGAAGAGGTTCACCATTAGGTAAGCAATCAAACTGTGAACTCAACTCTGCAACCAAAAACAGTTTATTTTAAGTTTTGCAAATATGCCCCCCCCCTTCGCAGGGGCACCTTCTCATTGCATATGTGTGCACTGGTCCCAAGTTTTTATAAGCAAGCCTTTTAAAATGAAGGACAAAGCATCGACAACTGTCATTTAGTGATTGTGAATTCTCGTTTTTTAAAGATCCTTTGGCTTTAACGAACACATTATCATGTTTCGCACTGGATTTCCTTGAAAATGTCGTTTTCCGTAAATTAAATTTTCTTATTTTTACGAATAAAGGAAAAACTACGCGTTCCAACAAAAAGTGATTTATGACAAATTTGTAGAACATTTCAAGGCGCGTAATTCAAAATTTAAATTTTCAACTTTTCCACAAAATTCAAAAAGTTGTTATGATAAGTTTTAAGGGCTTTCAAAAGTGAACGTTTTTCTTCTCGTGGCTTTTGTCATATCATGCGTTGTTAGACTTAAGGAGTTCATTTTAGTATTTTTTTGGATACTTCAAATGCTATAACTTTGATAATGTTTAGTTATCAAAAAAAGTCAAAAGAATCAATTGTGCCACTTTCCGCGTACTATGAATAGCCGTACCGAAAATTTTTTACTCTTGAAAAAATAGTCTAAAATATTATGAAAATGCTCTCAATTTTTTAATGTTTATAAAAAATAGCTAATTTACGAACTCGTTCTTTCTTTTTGGCTTTAAAAAAGTGTGACAAAGAAGAATCTGATCTGATCTATCTTTCAAAAGTTATCGTACCTACAGAATACGGACTACAGACGGAGAGTCAAACACCTTAGTAAAAATAGTTTTTTTCTTTATCATGGGGTCTCAGAACGTTGGGATTTGATGAAAACCTACAAAGTGAAATTTTCCATAAATTCACTGCCTTCTCATCAGGATGAGAATGTTAAAACCTTGAGAAACGTAAACGTAAAAAACGTAAAAAGACTGTGCACCTATGTCACAAAAATACACTAAAATGCTTCAACCCAGAACAATGTTTCCTAAAATCAGTGGAAATGGCTCATTCGAGAAAGTTTTGTAACCAAATAACCAGTTAACTTTTTTGCTGAATATTCTCATTTGCAGTTTGAAATTTCAACTGTTTTATCGAAAATTCATTTTTTTTGGCTTGAAATTTCAACCATTTCAATAAACACCTTGCTTACTTTACTTAAAACTCTTCATTTGTTAATCTAATCTTTTCATAATTTATGTTTTTATTAAAGTTACATTTAATGGTCGGTATGAAGAAGTAAGACCAGCAGAAGTGGGTCCGAAGCTAACAGCAAAAGAAGATTTAATAGAAGGAGGAAAACTGACCAGAGAACTCGGACAATGTGTTCTGGCAGGAGAAGACCTTTCCGGAGAATAAAAAGTTCCGCTACTACCAACACTAGGAATAGTCTCTATTCTTGATGTGGAAGCTTCTAATGTGTCCCCTAAGGGTTTACATTTTTATCTTTCACCTTCTTCCTATTTCTTAACACAGCTCCCACACCCTTTTTGGTGGTGGGAGGGGGACCTACAGTTTAAGGTAGGTTCCGAACCACCAAGAGCAACAGCCTAAAGTACTTAGAGAA